>JARKIC010002388.1:0-64252 GCA_029378375.1 Mycena olivaceomarginata
AGCTGCAAACGGCTCTGTGCTGATTGCGTTACCTCTGATATCTCTTGGATCGTGCGCCCGGACCGCACCAGACTCTACCACGCGACACTTCTCTCCAGGATCCCAGGTCCGTCATATCTTCGTAGATTGGCTCAAATTCACCTCACGCGGCCTCCCTAGGCTCTTCTGATACCCCTCCAATATTCTTGTAGCGAGGCAGGGGAAACTGTATCAGCACAACACGCCCTTGTTTCGATGCTCAAATCTTTCGAAATAAAAGTGAGTTATCTCGCTCAATTCTTCACAGATTCTAGTGAGATACGGCCCCATCGCCTGTTCAAGGCCTCGATGCGCGATCCACCCGCACCCTCGCGCATCCTATGTCGCTTGGCTGATCAAGCGCGCGATCACACGGCATCATGGTGTCCGTCGTGAGCATTGAGAGGTTCACGAAGACAAGTGCGTTTGATGCATGCGTTTTCTGGGCCGAGGTAGAAGCACTAACACTCTATCCCCTCCCTAGCATCCCCACGATGGGCTCCCGCAGCTGCCCGCTTCGCACCGACCACATCTGGTCGCCGTACATTTTTATTTTGGTAAGTGTACTCTCGTCGCTGAGACTTTTCACTTACAGTGATGACTTTTAGCATCCTAGCGAACGATTTGGTGGCCTCGATTCGGTGTTCTGCGACTGAATCTGGTCGCCGTACATTTGTTATTTCGGTAAGTATCTCTCGTCGCTGAGACCTTTCACTTGCGGTGATGACGTTTAGCATCCGAGCAAACGATTTAGTGGCCTCGATTCGGTTTCACGCGTGAAGACGCGCCGGTGCCGGTGTTCCGCGTCGGCCAAATCTGGTCGTCGTACATTTTATTTTGGTAAGTATCTGTCGTCCCTGAGACTCATTGCTTACGGGGATGGTGTTTAGGGTCTGAGCGAATGATTTGGCAGGCTCAATTCGGTTTCATGCACACGGTCTCCGACTTTCATGTCGGGGCGTTTTTTCTTGCTCTCGTAGCATCGTTATTCCAGATATTTACATCCAATCCAATCCATTTGATCGGTCCTCTGTACAAACCATGTCAATCGTCAAATATGAGATTTGGACAAAAAAATGTGGACACGAGTATTCAAGCTTTTCATCAAGTCCACCAACCAACCCAATTTCGGGCGAACGTCCAGTGCGTAGCACCGCGTTCGACCAGAAACTCTTATCTTATTCTTATAAAGACATCGACGTGTGGCGGATTGAGATCTCCAAGTCGATGGATGAAATGGTAGGCGGTACTGAATTTCTAATTGGTCGTTTAGCTGACCACAGGTTGTGTAGGATATATACAGTGCACACAAGACTCCCAGGATAGGTATTGATAATCTTTTTTTATCAATGTACGTGCACCGAATACAGAGAATCTGCGGTACCACTTGCAACGAGAAGATGAGAAATTTTTGGCCGTGAGTCTGACCGAGCTCTTGATGCGAGCGGGAGGCATTGCCAACTTGTACAAAAAGTTCAATTTGTTTCGCACTGCGACTCCAAGATATTACAAGCTCCAAGATACTACAAGATTCAAGATATTACAAGCTCAGTCGATTCGTTTAAGTACTGCGACTTGCCCCAACAAATTTCATCCAAGATACTGCCGAGTCCACCATTCCGCCGACACCCCCGACGCCTTCAGAATCATAAACTCGCGATGACAGTGGATGCACGAACATCGGACTGCAGGAGCCTTGTATTCGCCAAACTCCTCGTGGACGAGGGCCTCTGCATTTTTTCGGGCTCAAGATACTCGAAGCACCAATTCAGAACGACGTACCGATTAACATACGCGACGGCGTATTAGGGATCGGCACCGTATCCGTATCATACGGTGATACGTACGTACGGTACGGGAATTCCTCCGTACCGTGAGCCATCTGATAAGATATGGGACAACCCGTACGTATACGGTACGGACCCGTATTTCTCCGTACCGTATGACCCGTATACGGCCGTATACGGATGGTACGGTCCGATCATCGGCTTATTTGCATCATGCGGCAGAATTACCCCAAGTAGCATCGGCCTCTAGATCCGAGTATGTGGCAATGACCTCGGTCCGTACGGCAAACTCATCTTGACGCGTAGTCGCCGCCATGCCTGAACGCCACCACTTAATTTCACTTGGCCTTGCTTCAACAAATATTTCCCTGGCTCTCTTCCCTGAATATTCCCCTGGATTCTTCCTTTCTGAGGCGTCCTTTTGTATTTTTTCCCTTCTGCTCCACTCACCCTGGATGATACCCGACTCGTTCTCCATCTGCAAGCACCATCACCTTGTATAAAATTCGGGTCCCACTCGTACGTATCCAGCAAGATTTACCATCATGCAAGAAAGCTCACCTTCGTCTGCTTTGAAAGATCCACCATCTTCGAGGTTCGGCATAAATGAGAGTGGGGGCATCTTCCTATCATATTTCTTCATGTGCATCTCACCATATACAGGTACAGAGATTTTGCGCTGTGTCGGAGACTGCGCAAAGCTCAGTATGATCTTTTTGCTGAAATGTACACTATTCGGCATAATCCCCGATAATGTCGCTTTTTTTAACTCTTGCGCTGCCTATCCTCTCTGCCGTACCCTCGGACCGTGTCGCTATTTTGGGGGTTGTTGGGTTGTCCGTATACAACACAATCTTCTTGACGGTTTTCGGTGAGTTGTGCCAAAAGTCTGTTTTGGTCTCTTAATTCTGATCAACACTCCTAGCGATTGTTTTATGTCCTTCGTACTTTGGACGGAATCCTTATCTCAGTACCTAGTAAAATACCGAAAGCGGCGCGGGCATTGGCAACTTTTGTCTCCCCGGCGCTTTAAGCAATTGGTTAAATACCACCGGTTCTCGATCTTTATTCATGGGACAGACGCTGAACGACCTGTTCATCTGCGTGAGTTGTCCTTCAATCACCGCCGGCACGCTTTAATTGTACCAGGAGTTACCAAGGATACACCCCTCTATTCTATTGGCATCCATCTCTGGAAAGAAGGATACCTCCCGTCGGATTTTGCGAGCTCGGTACGACCCTCAACACGGTCATTTTCATTCTTGTCCAGAACCATGGACTGGGATGACACCGTTGGGAGTCATGGTCTAGCGGCATTGTCGCGTATCACACTTTCCGTGTCCCTCCTCGGGTGGTGCGAAGTACTTGTAATATCAATTTTTTTTTTCATTGTCTTCCCTGAAAACAGTTCTAATGGATCCTTTTATAGCTAACCGGTCATCGCACTCCCTCCGAGAACCAAGTGCCCGATACAAGGCTGCAGTTGAGGCTGAAAAAGACCAGTCAGATGACGAACCTGCCCCAACGCAAAAAACGTAAACGCAAGACAGCACAGCCGCGGGTCGCGAAACCTGCTAATTTGAATGTCGATGCGGAAGAATCAACATCGGGGGAGGATTTTGTTGTTGACGACGATGAGGCTAGCAGTGAAAGCACTGACAGCGAGGTGGGGCTGACAGTTGAGGGCGAAGAGGTATGTTCTTGAGATTCCCGTTTGCGCTAGAATTTCCCATAGGCAAATCGCAGGCAGCCGGTGTCCTACCGTCCAAAACCAACCCGAAAAGCAGCCGAACTCGCTCCAAGGGCAAAGAGAAAGCTGCGCCGAAAAAGAAGCAAAAGACAGCTGCACCGAGCGTACATTTTCTTTGCTGTTGGTTTTGGGGTGCTATAACCTTAATACAGGATCCAATTCAGCCTGAGGCCGGCGTCTCACCATCAGAACCTTCGGCAAAGGCTACTCGCAAGCCTCCACCAGTCAAAGTGGGTTGTTTAAACCCTCATTTCAACCTTGTTTCTCACGATGTTCAGAAAAACGCCATCTGGAACTTCTTTGAGTATATTCCGCAGCCGGACGTGCAAAATCCAATCAAGGACGCCAAGTACTACAAATGTCACCTCGGGAAGGCCCTCGTCCCGATCACAGCAGGCGCGAACGGTAATGTAACTCGTAAGTGTTGTTATCTCACAGTAAATCAAATGCCGACAAAGTCGAACAGCTCTCCGGAACCACCTCAAAACCCATTTCCCCGACTATTGGCGCATGTATCTTGTCTGGAACGAGAAGGCGCAGCAGAGCCACCTGCTGAAGACCTTCTCATCGCAAAGGGCGAGCAGCCAATGACGCCTGAAGTGGCCCGGAGGTATCAATCAAAAGTTGATAAGATTGAAGGTAATATAGCGAGTGCACTTCAAAAACAAGCGGCGAAATCGATGGTGAGCTATCCATGCTTATTTTCTACCTTTCTAACGTCGAATCAGGAACCTTGGGATCAAAGTCAATTTCGAGGAATTGCTGGCAAAGTGGATCGCCTCCTGCGACCAGCCTTTTAGTGTGGTTTTGGAACCAGAGTTCCGGGCTTTGTTAAATTATGTTCACTATCACTCTGGTCGCGTTCTTCGGATCCCGGGTCCGAAGGCAGTTAGAACGCGAATCATGCAGATGGGCGAGGACGTCGAGAAAGAATTGAAAGCTCTTTTTGCGGTATGTGGGATGGTTTCTAGTAGTGCTTTCAATCTCAATTTGTTTCAAGGCTAATGAATCGAATTTTTCTGTTTCTCTTGATGCCTGGACTTCGAGTAATGGTCAATGCGTTTGTCGCCATTGTTGCCCACTGGATTGACAACAATGGCAAACTTTCGTAAGCCTCTCCTCCTGCTCAAATTCTTCCGAGCAATGAATCGTCTTGCAGAAGAATGTCTCATTGACTTTGCGGAGTTGACCGGCGACCATTCCGGTGAAAGCTTGGCTGATGCAGTCTGGAAGACGCTTGACATCTATGGTCTTAAAGGACGCGTGCGTATAACAGTTCCATTCCTCTGATATATTTTTACCGGCCCCAGATTGTCGCGTTTGTTATGGACAACGCGACAAATAATGATACCATGCTCACGGCCATCGAAGCGAAGTGCGCTGCGGACAAAATCAAATTTGACGCTAAAAAATCAAGAATGCGCTGCATGCCGCACCACAGTACACCTCGCTGCTCTCAAGGTTTGCCTTAATTCGTGATTGATATTTCGATACTGACTTCCGGATCTAGCTCCTCGAGACGGTAGGAGCCCTCACCAAAGAAGAGTCAAAAAAAGTCCAGAGTCGGGGTCGTGTTTCATACCAGGAGACAGTCACTCATGTCGATACTGAGGAAGCGGATCGCATGCAGGCGAACAGTGTTGATGAAGATGGCGAAGATGCTTTCGGCGAGAATTCCGAGGCACTCCCACAAATTCCCACCGCGGTACAGCCGCGCGAGGGTATATCTCTCGCCATTTTCAAGGTATGTTTGACATCAATCATGAACGTAATATTATGCTTATTCTTCGCAGCTTCGCCGTATTGTGAAGCATGTTCGCGGGTCGCCTCAGAGGCGTCGTTCTTGGGAGTTACATGTTCGCATATCCATCGATCGCCTTGACGCTGCACTCACCGAGGCTGAGCTCATGCTCATCTTGGATGTGAGAACGAGATGGACCTCAACTCACCAAATGCTCCGTATGCCTCACTTCGAATAATTGGAGTGCAAAATACTGATGAAAATTAGGACGTGCTTTGCACAATAGAGACGCCATAAATCGCTACGTCGGCAGCACGGCAGATCTCGCTGACTCAAAACTTTCCCCCGAAGATTGGGATGCGCTACAAACAGTCCGGTCATGGTTGAGTCTTTTCCGGCAAGCAACTACCGAGATGTCGACCACAAGCAAGCCCATGCTCTCGCAGACTCATCTCGTCTTTCGAGAACTCCAGAGCCACATTAGGACCATCCTTGCAGAGCTACCAGTTGGTACACCAGCTGAGCTCGTCGGCGGGCTCACTGCAGCACACACGAAGCTTAGTGACTACTATTATCTCTTCGACGCGACACCTTATTATATTTGGGCGGCCCGTAGGCGTGATCTCGTTCTTCTCCTACATCTTGCTGATCTCTTTCAGTTCTGGACCCTCGAATCGGATACGCGACTCTCAAAGATCAGTTCGCGGATGACTGGAAGCTTTCCGCTGATCTGGAAGAAGCCAAGAGGTCTTTACGTGCCGAGTTTGAGAAGGTTTACGCACCCAAAAACTCGACCCCATCCGTAGGTGAACCTTCTGTGTCCGCTTCAACAGAAGTCCATGTCAGCGGGTCTCCTCGGAAAACAAGCTTCCTTGATCGTGTTTCCCGGAATCAGGCATCCGCGTCAACTCAGCGTGATGAGTTTGCAGCGTTACTTCGAAATGACGTCGACACCTCTCCCAATCCAGGGAACGGACCTTCTGGACTGGTGGTATGGGAACCGCGGTCTGTTTCCGCATCTGTACAAAATGGCCCGAGACGTGCACTGCATTCCTGGTAAGCTACTTCCTAAATTACTCATCATATTGTTCAAATTTTCATTGTAATTACTAGGCTCAGCAGTTGCTGTCGAACGTGTGTTCTCCGGCGGTCGCGATACAATTGCGTTGCGCCGTGCAAAACTCAAGCCCGAGACGATTCGCACTCTCATGATCCTTAAAGCGCACATCCGCCTTGCTCGGAAGGAAATAATTGAGGTACTGGATGAGGTTGACATCATCGAGCTCGAATAGCGACTTACCGTA
The DNA here is from genome assembly GCA_029378375.1 of Mycena olivaceomarginata. Lineage (NCBI taxonomy): Eukaryota > Fungi > Basidiomycota > Agaricomycetes > Agaricales > Mycenaceae > Mycena > Mycena olivaceomarginata. The sequence continues at coordinate 6,601 of JARKIC010002388.1, forward strand.
CCATCCGTATGTCCGTAATACGGCCGTATATGACCCGTACCGTACCGTGAAGCTCAATGACCAAACCGTATTTGGCCGTACGTACTGGCACCGTATCCCGTATGGTCCGTATATTGCCCCGTACCGTATGCGGTACGTACGGCGCCGATCCCTACGGCGTATACACCCTGAACTTCCATCGTAGCTTCCAATCCTTCTCGCATTTTTTGTACGCTCGCCGGCGTCGCTCGAACTCTTTGGAATGCCCGGCCTTGACCTCAGAGGCCGCAAGGTAGGAGGATTTCGATATTTTTCCTCTTTTGTAGCGGCGCCGGACTTTGCGACTGTTGCGCCGCAGAAAATACACGTCCCCGGGTGCGTCGTGTGCATACGGATTTGTGCTAATGAATTCTGATTCGCGCCGTAGGGGAAAAAAACAATATAACAGGGAATCACTCACAGATGGGAAAGCGCCCCGAAGGCGGGATGAGGCCCGAGCGCGCTGCGGGCAGAAAAAAACGCGGCGAGGCGGGAACGTCGGGAGCGTGCCATGCTGGTAAGACAACCCTGCAGGTGTACAACGCCTTGCAGTGTTGGTGGGTGGAAAGAGGTGAGTAAAATTCGTGAACTTTCCGGATCGTGTTTACCGGGTGGAAGTTGGAGGGAAGACGGTTGAGAGAGGAACAGCAACCCTGCAGGCGTACAACGTCTTGCAGTGTTGGTGGTTGGTCAGAGGTGAGTGAATTCTTGAAATCGGATTGCACTCACCTTGTGGAAGTTGGAGGGAAATACTGAGAAGCTGCGCAATCGTTTTCAGAAATTATTCCGAGGAAGACCAATCCTGCAGGCGTACAACGTCTTGCAGCGTTGGTGGTTGGTCAGAGGTGAGTGAATTCTGAGAAGCTGCGCAATGGTTTTCAAAAATTATTCCGAGGAAGACCAATCCTGCAGGCGTACAACGTCTTGCAGCGTTGGTGGTTGGTCAGAGGTGAGTGAACTCTTGAACTCGGAGTACACTTATTGCGGAATTTTTAGGGAAATGCTGAGAAGCTGCGCAAAATTTTTCAAAAATTATTACATTCAATTACTACGTCGCGACGACAAAACCGGACGCAGGACGCTTTGAACGGCCCCAGTCCAAGATCATATGACCGCATTGCACATCGTCACATATCAGTGACAACGCGATGCATCACGACTCGGACGCGGACCACCATCACTGCAAGGCGTTGTACGCCTGCAGGATTGGTCTTCCTCGGAATAATTTTTGAAAACCATTGCGCAGCTTCTCAGAATTCACTCACCTCTGACCAACCACCAACACTGCAGGACGTTGTACGCCTGCAGGATTGGTCTTCCTCGGAATAATTTCTGAAATCACGACTCGGACGCGGACCACCATCACTGCAAGGTGTTGTACGCCTGCAGGGCTCTCGCTCAAACTGCATTCATATTGATTGTACACTGAGTTCGATTCAGATTCAGAAAACAGATGAGAACATTCAGATCCGTGCCTACAGCTACCTCCAAAGCAAGAAGACGCCTCAGCGCACGCCACCTCTACGTCGCGGGACGCGCGCTAGTCTGGATCCTGTCCGCAACTCCGGCACCCGCACTATCGAAATCCCACTTGACCCCATCCTAGTCACGTTATTCCAGATATTTACATCCAATGCAATCCATTTGATCGTCTAATCGTGCAGTAGCCGTGCCTACGTAAACAAAATTTCTGGCCTAGCAGGTATGATTGATTTTTTAACCAAGACACTGTGGATTGTGATACGGCTCACGTGTGGGCGGCGCAAGCAAAGGAGTGTAGGGGTCGGGCCGCCGGCGGGGTAGACAAAGAGGACGAATGTGGAGGACAAAGGCGTGGGCGCGCGCCGATCAAGACGACGCGCGGGAGGGTGATGGACCGACAAAAACGACGTGCGGGGGGGTATAATCGCCCAACAAAGACGACGAGCGGGTTGGGTAGGGCGCCGACAAAGATGATGCGCGGGTGGGTCCGCGTGCCGACAAAGGTGACGTTCAGGTAGGACCGCGTGCCGACAATGGTGACGAGCGGGTGGGGCTGCGTGCCGACAAAGACGCAAAGACGGGGGGGCGAATGCGGACCGGCCACAGCACAAAGGTGCGGTCATGTGGCGATCTAGGTGACGTGGGGGCGGGACACTCGCCCGACAATGCCGAGGCGCGGGGGGGATGGTCGCCCGACAAAGACGACGAGCGGGTGGGGTAGGGGCGTCGACAAAGACGACGGGCAGGCGGGCCCTCGTGCGGACAATGGCGACGAGCGGGTGGAGATGCGTGCCGACAAAGCCGCAAAGACGTGGGGGCGAATGCGGGCCGGCCACAGCACAAAGGTGCGGCAATGTGGCGATCTAGGTGACGTGGGGGCGGGACACTCGCCCGACAATGCCGAGGCGCGGGGGGGATGGTCGCCCGACAAAGACGACGAGCGGGTGGGGTAGGGGGCGTCGACAAAGACGACGGGCAGGCGGGCCCTCGTGCGGACAATGGCGACGAGCGGGTGGAGATGCGCAGCTGGTACAGTAAATACTTTTCAAAAATCCATGAGAGTTAGTGTCACAGGGTTTTGCAAAAGCCCCCACTAACTCATGGATATCCCCAAATGGGCTGTCCTGGCCTGATCCTTCTCTGCCATCCAGAGGCCATCATCCCGGCTGTTCTCGGCTTGGCCTGGCACCTTCCGGATATTCCAGGCATGCCAAAAATAATAAATTGTCAATTAAAATGGCCATATTTCAATTAAAATGGGCAAAACTGATGGCTGCCTGTATTGGGGGTGGGATTGATGGGCCCTGGCCATTGCCTTAACATTGATGGGTGTTCGTATTCGGGTTTACAGCTGCTCTACCATTGATGGCTGCCCGTACTGGGGCTGTAATTGATGGAATGCGACAAAAAAAGCGCTGCGTTTTGGAAATGTTTTGCATTTTGTGGGCCAACGAGGCTACTGATTGGAAAATGGTATAGGTGACTCTTGTAGCCCTCAATGAGCTCTACAATCTGAGCATAACTTTCCCTTTTGGACACTAACACATTTCGCCCAAAAAGGAAATTCCTAGTATTAGCTCTTCCCTGGTGCATAGTTCAACTGTTTTGGATGATCTAACCATATAGGGATGTTATTCTAGGTTACTTGAAGCTGACCAGACCAAATTAGAGCGCATTATAGTGCAATAATAGGGTGCAAATAGCGAATTCGATCAATTGTGTTCCTGGCCATGATGGATACAGCAATATAAATACCTCCTAACTGTATTAATTTGTTCTCCTAGGCTTTGAAGGTGACTGGGCCAAATCGGAGCTCATTATAGTGCAATAATAGAGTGAAAATAGCGAACTTTCCCTTTTTGGACACTAACACCTTGCACCCAAAAAAGGAAATTCCCTACATCAGCCCTTCCCTGGCTCATAATTCAACCGTTTTGGATGATCTAACCATATAGGGATGTTGTTCCAAGCTTTGTGAAGCTGACTAGAGCACAGTGGAGCTCATTACAGTGCAATGATAGGGTGAAAATAGCGAATTTGATTGATTGTGTTCCTGGCCATAATATCTTGGGGATATAGCGATATAGATACCTCCTGACTGTATTACTTTGTTCCCCTAGAGTATAAAAGCACCCTGCAAGCAATAAACTATGTGATGATCATTAAGAACATCGCATTTTGGCCATACAAGGAAATTCCATTTTCGCTCTATTCTGGCTCTCCCCAGGGTGTGGGATATCCCCACACGCATGTTTTAAACTTATCTGATGTATATATCTTGGAAATGTGGACAGCTGACACCAAGGTCACCCCATACCCCATGATTTGAGGTGATCATGTGCTATAGTGCTGTTCACCCCATTCAGCATGCTACAGGGTCATAGGGATCCTTCTGAGCAATTCAAACAGATATTCCAGGCCATATGAAGAGTTCCCAGCCAAAAAGCAGGTTAATATGGGATCATAAACTCGAAATATGTCAGATGTCATTTCTTGGTTGTTTCATGAATAGGGCACCAAGGAGACCAGTGAGTGCGAAATAGACACTGAGAATGGGAAGGGAGAGTGTAAATGACTCAGAATGTGCTTTATTTGAAGTGTTTTGGTCGAGTTTCGGCTGAATACTGTTGCTGAGCATATAGGTTGGAGTACAACTTTGGTTCCATATACTGCCCATGGTTCAAAACACCATCTGGCCAGAATTTCACCAAAACACTTCAAATAAAGCTCAATCTGAGTCAGCTATACTGTCTCTTCCCATTCTCAGTGTCTATTTCGCACTCACTGGTCTCCTTGGTGCCCTATTCATGAAACAACCAAGAAATGACATCTGACATATTTCGAGTTTATGATCCCATATTAACCTGCTTTTTGGCTGGGAACTCTTCATATGGCCTGGAATATCTGTTTGAATTGCTCAGAAGGATCCCTATAACCCTGTGGCATGCTGAATGGGGTGAACAGCACTATAGCACATGATCACCTCAAATCATGGGGTATGGGGTGACCTTGGTGTCAGCTGTCCACATTTCCAAGATATATACATCAGCTAAGTCCAAAACATGTGTGTTGGGATATCTCACACCCTGGGGAGGGCCAGAATAGGACGAAAATTGAATTTCCCTGTATGGCCAAAATGCGATGTTCTTAATGATCATCACATAATTTATTGCTTGCAGGGTGCTTTATAGCCTAGGGAAACAAAGAAATACAGTCAAAAGGTATCTACATCGCTGTATCCCCAAGATATTAGGGCCAGGAACACAATCTACCAAATTCGCTATTTTCACCATATTATTGCAATGTAATGGGCTCCACTGTGCTCTAGTCAGCTTCAAAGAGGTCAGAATACCATCCCTATACGGTTAGATCATCCAAAACGGTTGAATTCTGACCCAGGGAAGGGCTGATATAGGAAATTTCCTTTTTTGGGTGCAATGTGTTAGTGTCCAAAAAGGGAAAGTTCGCTATTTTCAGTCTATTATTGCACTATCATGAGTTGCAATTTGTCCCAGTGACCTTCAATGCCTAGGGAAGCAAATTAATACACTCAGAAGGTATTTATATTGCTGCATCCCCAAGATATCATGGCCAGGAACACAATTTACCAAATTCGCTATTTTCACCATATTGGTACATTATAATTGATTACAATTTGACCCAGTCACCTTCAAAACCTAGGATAACAAATCAATACAGTCAGGAGGTATATATATTGCTGCATTGCCAGGATATCATGGCCAGGAATACAATTTATCAAATTCGCTATTTGCACCCTATCATTGCACCATAATGGGCTCTAATTTGGCCTGGTCAGCTTCAAGTAACCTAGAATAACATCCCTATATGGTTAGATCATCCAAAACAGTTGAACTATGCACCAGGGAAGAGCTAATACTAGGAATTTCCTTTTTGGGCGAAATGAGTTAGTGTCCAAAAAGGGAAAGTTATGCTCAGATTGTAGAGCTCATTGAGAGCTACAAGAGTCACCTATACCATTTTCCAATCAGTAGCCTCGTTGGCCCACAAAATGCAAAACATTTCCAAAACGCAGCGCTTTTTTGTAGCATTCCATCAATTGCAGCCCCAGTACGGGCAGCCATCAATGGTAGAGCAGCTGTAAACCCGAATACGAACACCCATCAATGTTAAGGCAATGGCCGGGGCCCATCAATCCTACCCCAATACAGGCAGCCATCAGTTTTGCCCATTTTAATTGAAATATGGCCATTTTAATGGACAATTTATTATTTTTGGCATGCCTGGAATATCCGGAAGGTGCCAGGCCAAGCCGAGAACAGCCGGGATGATGGCCTCTGGATGGCAGAGAAGGATCAGGCCAGGACAGCCCATTTGGGGATATCCATGAGTTAGTGGGGGCTTTTGCAAAACCCCATGACACTAATGTGTGGGGACTTTGCAAAGTGCTTACTGTATGTAGTGAGATGCGTGCCGACAAAGCCGCAAAGACGTGGGGCGAATGTGGGCCGGCCACAGCACAAAGGTGCGGCAATGTGGCGATCCAGGTGACGTGGGGGCGGGACACTCGCCCGACAATGCCGAGGCGCGGGGGGGATGGTCGCCGACAAAGACGACGAGCGGGTGGGGTAGGGCGTCGACAAAGACGACGGGCAGGCGGGCCCTCGTGCGGACAATGGCGACGAGCGGGTGGAGATGCGTGCCGACAAAGACGCAAAGACGTGGGGGCGAATGCGGGCCGGCCACAGCACAAAGGTGCGGCCATGTGGCGATCCAGGTGACGTGGGGGCGGGACACTCGCCCGACATGGCGACGAGCGGGTGGGTTCGCGTGTGGAAAAGGGCGATGAGCAGATGGGTCCGCGTGCCGACAAAGGTGACGGGCGGGTTGAGTCGAGTGCCAACAAAAGATGGCGTGAATAAAGCGCGTTGACGTTTCGCCAAGCACTGACAAGCGGTGCGTGGGATGGGCGCGAGGCGGGCACCTGCCTCAGGGCGGCTGTGCGGGGACCAATGGCAGCGCGGCGGTGAGTTTCGAGCCAGCTTGACTCCAGGTTCGAGCCGGCCTGCCTTGAGTCTCAAGCGTCTTTGCGTTCTCCTCATCACGAGGTCGCGACAGGTCTACGGCACGCATCATGCCGTCGGACGGCATATTTGCCACGGCATTGGCGGGTGTCTTGCGGCTCACTCACGGGTCACCACGACAAAGTTTCATTGTGCGGTGCTTCAACGCGTAAAGGGGAAAATAAGTACTTAAAATTAACAATATGTATATCTACTATCTACTTAGACAATGGATTTTGCTTTGTGAACGAGAGTCAAAGGACTCTTTGTTAAATTGATGGCACCTACGGACCACATGCCTCGGAGGCACCTGGATTCCAGGTGCCTCGGCTTTTGCCCCCGGTGTCAAGGGCTACACTTCGTACAAGAAATGAGTTCTCTCTACCTCTTTCACTGCGCACCGTGCGTTTGATATTCTCTCGCTCGAAAATCTGTTTATAAGGACAATACAGATTAACGAAGCCCAAATGAGCAAGGTGGCCCCTATCGAATGCGACGTTGGGCCAACCCATTCCGTCTGAGCGAGGGACATCCAAGGATATACCGGTATTATCTGTAAACATATCCAGCCTGTGAATTAATTCATCCTCTATGCCATGCACCGTAGTATATTCCTCGGGAATATCACCAAAGACCTGCCGCATCCCCATCGGATATGGTAAGTTCTAATCCAAAAAACAAATGACTCGCTGGTCACTTGAATAGAGGTTGATCAAATACTTCGAAATTCCTTCTTCAAGAGGGAATTACCTTATTACGCACGTGCAGGCGCAGTAAGTAGTTGCCAAAGTAGGAAAAACTCTGGATGGCCACTTCCATTCGGCTAGCTCTATAAAAGTTTCGGTGATAAGACATCCCAGAGTAACTGCATATTCATAAACTTCTGTTTGGAAACGGATTAATTTGCTCCCAAAGTAAATGCATCACACAGTACGCGCTTGCATTAAGATTTAAGAATGAACAATTTACTTCCACGATAGAACAGATCACTGGTAGAAAATATCTCTGGGTGAAATTGACGAATAATATGGCGTGGAGAGGAAAATGAGCAGTGATGGGGAGATTATTGTACTCAAGTTGTCAAATGGTTGAACAACGAGTTCACAGAAGACAAATGAGTATGAATGTATATAACTATAACTACAGGATGCCACAGAGTACACACCATTCCAGTGAGTCGTACTAGTCTATTAGCTTACCGTGGACTGACCGGCCGCTTGTATGGAAGAAGTGGCGGGTAAAAACCGTTAGAGTAATGTTGATTTCTTTGCCGCAATGAGAAATGCAGTGGGAAGGATAGATAATCCCGCAAGGCGTTCTTCCAACATTCCAACTGAAGTACATACGCGAGAGTCATTTGGAAAGAACAGTGAGATCCAGAAATAAAACCTCCTTAAAGCGGAATAGGTGAGGGTCCGATAATATTAGTTGGTGGTGACAAGAGAACTTGTCATACGTCCAATAGAGTTCATTACAGAACTAGACCATATGATGGCATCTGTGTGTGCCGCCATTTTCTGCTGGAGAACACAAGAGATTTTTTTACAGCCTTTCAGTTATCTCTCAGGTAGGGGCCATTAATGGTGACAATATAGCATCAACAAGCTGAAGAGTTCTTGTGGGTTTCTGGCTTCCTTTGGGCGTCCACTCGAATCCTGTGGTATTTATATATACCTTTCATTTTCTGATGGCCGAGACAACCACAGAATTCCGGATCTCGTTCTATCTTTCCGGCGAATTCCGTCTTGCGTTTGTTTGGAATCTTGAAGCTCCGTGCTACTGTGCTGTCCGTCTATCAAGTCTGGTGACACCTCAGCCTGGTATCTCCCCGACGACACTCAGATTCATCGTCATTCAGCTTCACTCAGCCCTTAAATGTAGACCAATCCTCGTGGCATTTCCTTGGTTCCTCGGATGACGACGATGCGGGTGTCTTCCAGCAGAGTCCGTATAGTCGTCTTTGCTTGCTGCCCCACAGAATCTTCTCACCCACAAAGTCTGGGATCTGTTCGAGTCAGCGAACGAGTACACTGCGGCCGCAGACTGGCCTTTGAGCCCCTTTGCGCATGGATTTCAAACTCTTTGGTTAGTTCGTAATACTATCCCCCCCCCGCCGTGCCGGACAAACCTACAACTCGGACAAACAAACATTTCTCGTCCAATACTGGACCGTTTTCTGAGAGATCTGGGCTCAGGATAAGCGTTAGGCTGTGTCCTAGAGATATATGGTGTAATATCCTTCCATATCCACGGTTATGGGGTATATAAAACTCGAAACATCTGACAACCACCAGGAATTTCGAAAATTTTCGGTATTTTCGGGCCTAGGGCCCCTCGCCCGAGGTAATATCACCTCGATAAGATATGTACGGGATACTCTTATATCATAAAAAGTGTCCATGCAAAATTTCAGAGACACAGCTGCCCTGTAGCTATCACAAGAGTCTGAAAATTCGGGTAATGCCGGCCAATTTGATCTCTCAATGGCCCAAATTGATGTCAAGAAATTTCATGTCCCATGCCAGCCCTCCGGGGTCTGCCGGGCCTTGTCCTGTATATATATAGTATCCCTGAGGCAGGACCCCTGGCATACAACATTTCAAGCCTTTATGATCAGAAGGTGTTGTGATACGAGACCGGCAATCGGGAATTGAGCTGTTACCTACAATGTCTCGTCAGCAAAGTCGTCGTAGCTCACCATTTCCACGAACCAAAAGCTCATTCCGCATCATTTTCAAGATTTCTAAAATTCTATCGCCTCGAAATTGCACCAGAGTCGCTCAGAACAAAGTTATTCGCACTTCTTTTGTAAGTGTCCGAGTTCTAGGGGGAGACAGTGTCCTCTGTCCTCTATTGTGGTAATCGCCAGCACTATCGATCTTCCTTGATCAGTAATATTTTCATCACCTGCTTTCAGTACTGCGGCACGGATACGACCAGCCAATTTTCCATCCTCCTCGTCCCACGCTCGGCACTTTCTGATTAATGACCACAGAGTGGGCGAACCCTCTTCTGTCCTTCAGCCGATGATGTCGAGGGTACGCTTACTGATAACCACCTATTTCCCGCCCAACCCGATCAATTTGTCTGCAATTATTTAGATGTCTGTCCCTGTTCGTATGCAACTAATTTATTAGCTCAACTTAAGTTCCAACCGAATATATCCCCCTCCACACTCATGAGTTCTGCGGAACTTAAGTTCATTTACCGTACTGTACCTGCTATGCTACCTGTATTCTACATAGAATTCAGGACTTGAGTTCTCATATCTTAAGTTTGTGCACAACTTGAGTTGTGACAGAACTCAAGATCACATAGGAATATATAAAAAAACATAATCAAGTACTTAAGTCACCGCAAATGAGTACTCAAGTCCCACAGAACTCCAGTTCACCGCCGAGCTGAAGAAATCAGAGTGCTGAACTTGAGTGGGGCGACAAAACTGAAGGAATAGCAAACCTTGAGTCCCTATACGACTTGAGTTTCTGGCCGACTTGAGTTACGCCACAGCTTAAGTTCTGAAGGCATAACTTTAGTTCCACTCCAACAGCCGGACTGTGAATGAAACTCACCCGAAGATGAAAATAAACACAAGTGCGCATGAGTACAGTCTTGCAAAACACTGATTTTACGAGTACTTATGTAATCGTTCATAATATTCCCGAAGGAACATTTTTGAGACCTCAGTGAAAGTCAGTATACAAAATCTGGATAAAGGTAAATAGTGGCTGTGTTGAAGTAAAAGTACTCCACAAGACTACATTCATTCTAATGTAATTAATGGCAGTGCGGGTGAGGTAATCCGAATCACCCCTCGCGTGAGTTCGATTCCACGTGTGCCATGTTTCTTTGCGGGATATGTCCTTCAGTTTTTCGGCGAGGTCCCGACTGCGAGGATCTTTAGCTGACTCCAACTTGTCGAGTGGAGTTCGAGGTTGAAGTGCTTGAGCCCAGAATATTGAAGGACTTGCTTCGAGAAACTCCACAGCCAAACCATACTCCTTCTTCCTGACAGCATATGCGGCAGAGGCTGACACCAGGATTGAGATATATTCTCTGATCCTAGTTAACAGTTCTTGGCGAGAATTCAGGTTGAGGTCAAATGCTGTGATTTGTGGGAGGACACTGGGGCTTTCACGATACGCATCAAGAGCAGACTCGTCGTCGTGAGAAGATGCAACCATAGCCCACTTGACTGACAGTGGGAATCGATCGAGGACTGGTGTGTCATGGTACTCTGAAGCCTCCCGAAGACCTTCAATGGCCTCCTTGAATGGCCGTTTATCCGGTGGTAGCGCCAACAGGCCATCAGCCCGATTCTCGAGGATGCTCGGATGAAATGGATGTGGAGCAGGGCACGCATGAAATGCTCTTGGCCACCGTGTCGAGGTGAGAGAAAGACAGCCTGGTCCACCAGGTCGGTTCTCGCGCAGCCAGTGCAGTGAAACCTGAGTAGAAGTGCTTGTGAGAGCTCCCACAAAACTTGCCACTGCGGCCAGCGAGAGCGGGGAGTTTCCAGTTCTCTTCGACAGTGCAGAAGGACATTATCGAACATCAAACAAGATGTGCCTACGCTTCGCTCCGGCAGCGGAATCCTGAGTCTGAGAGAGTTATAGTGATGGAAGATATAAACTCAAGTCAACACGAAACACAATTGACATCAAGCAGATGAAGAAATCATATATTTAGCTACAGTATTGTATGACAGTGAATAATAATAATAAGTGTACATCGCAGATGAAGTCGTTGGGGGAACAGGACAGAAAATTGTTGCAAGGTGTAAATCAATCGAGTGAAATAGTGCAGAAAATGATCTTGCATACTGTTGTATTGCCAGGATCAGCTCTGTGCAAACAATGATGCGCAGACAACCACGATGCTTGACGCCAGGAACAGTGAACAAAAGGTGAATATCAAAGGTTGAAATGGTTTTGCACAATCATATCTCGGGTGAGATCACAATACTTCGCCGCGGCATGTTGAGACGCGATCCGAGGTGAGCCCGGAAAAGCTTCAGAAGATATAGATGGTGTCATGCAAGCCACTCGGAGGGGCATCGACGAGAACTAGTGGGCAGTGATGAAGTATCCCGGAAAATCAGCGCAAAAAGCACCAGCGAGGAATACAGCAACAAAGTATGTCAGACGATCGATAGCAGGCTTTGAAATCCATCTTGAGGCGGACGATGAGAAAGGGCGGCTTATTGGTGGGCAGTGATGAAGTATTGCGGAAACCGAGGCAAAAAAAAAGCGGCAGCGAAGGAGAGAAAAGGATATACAGCAACAAAGAATGTTGGGCGATCAATAGCAGGCTTGAAAATTCAGCTGGAATACCCAGGAGCCGGGGTCAGATGAGAGTGGATGGCCGGTGTGAGGGAAAGCATAGCCAGAGTATAAATTTTCTGCGCAGTCTCTTGACCTTGATGAAGAGTGCAGTTTGATTATGTTTGATGGATAGGACAACCCGGATCATTGTTGCAGAGGGAAGGAATTAGCAGACAGGTAGGGGTGAGGGAAGGAAGCACCGAAGAACCCAGGAGCTTGGCTAGGAGTAGGCTACATACGACAGGGAGGGGTGTCGTATGTAGCCCATTCCTAGTACAAACTCAAATCTGTCCCATGTCCCATAGCCTGTCCTTTTTTTCCAGTAGTTCCACGTCCACGGTACAGCCCATACACGCCCATTGGTTCTCCTTCTGCATGCTGCGCAATATCGTGTACCGAATACCTACAATGCGACGTGTGTGCACCAATATTTTTCGCGCAAGTTAATTTACATATAACACTCAATAGCCTGAGTGAGATATTCTATCCTCTCACTCGCATCTCTACACGTACACTGCACTGCACGCGAATTGGCCTTGCTACTGTCTGTCTTACCACCTCTGCCGAATTCATCGGACTCACTAAAGACGCAGGCCAAGGATGCTTGCTGACACGCTCCTAGACTACGCCAGCCTCACTTTCTCCCCGCACGGCTGCACATTGTCCTCTTTCACGCTGTGTGGCTGCGCACTCTCCAAGGATCCAGACGCATCTCGTCGTTCTGTTTATTTCTTGTGTTGACCCAGTCATGGATGTCCACTGATGATATTCATGCTCATTAGCTCGCCTCGATTCTCGCCCGCGTAAACATGTCGCAATTGCAAAATGTGTCGTTCACGCATTTGTTAAATCGCAGCCCGCTCCCAAATTTCGGCGATCGAGTTAACGTTGGCCGTTATCCAAGCCGTCGAATAACCTATGAGTCTTAAACTCACACTCTCCATGTTTGTTTTCCTCTGCCCTCCGCAATCATCCAACGTATGTCCAATTGCTCTTTTCATTTTATTTTTGGGGGGAGTTTGCCTGCGGAATAGACCCGTGCAATACAAATCAATTTCGGTCCGGGGACGCGAAGTTCGCCATGTCTTTTCAACACGGACTTCCCTGCACTTTCGTTGGAAGATAGCAATTCTCGCCAGAAAATCATTTAAATTTACCAGGGTGAGTCACTCGAATATTTTATGTGCGTTTCTTATCTCATTTTGAGTGGATAGAGGCGACTCAGTGGCTGTCTGATCTGCCTTTATTACAAGCGGTTGCTCAAAACGCCGCCAGAAAGCCGACAACCCGCGTGTGCATTCTCAAATCCCTCCTCACTCAATCATTCACATACTTACATCGTACCTGACTGCATTCTAGTCTGGGTTTTATCAAATGTTCTGTTCTTCGGTGTCTCTGGCCTAGCGCATGCGTCTTTCTCGCGGTCCTGCTTTCTCAGTCTGTTCCTTCGCGCTCGAATATATACGCCAATGTATCTTCCATACTGTCCCGGCGGCACACAGGTACATAAACACCCCAAACAACTATAACATTCCCGTAAAAAGCTTCTGTCTGGGCGGGTACGCTCCCCCTCAACGCGTATTCTCAGTCTTGTAACTCAAAAATCACGCTGTCACGCAAACAGCAGAATTCTGAGCCTGACTCCACGCAACTGTGATCTAACTCGATCCTCGCGCTCGGCCAGTGGCTGCTTCGATTCCTGTAAGGTGCGTATATTTGATTCAGATTACCAAAACACAGGGTTAGCGAAACCTGCAAAATGAGACCGTTGAGATTGATGCAGAGTGAACAATGCTGAGAGAGGTACCCCATTCAATTTTATCCAGAGGAGGGTCACAGGCGCCAGCGATTGTCGGAATCCAGCTGCGCCTTGGAGAGAAGAAAGAGGACAACTACATACGGCAGGGGAGGTCAAATTTTGAAGCACAATATACCACTCAACACATACCTTGCCCACGCAGGGGAAAAATCTCTAAGTCTTGAGGGTTGAACACAGCCTGAATGGACTAGAAATGGTGCCGCGCACACAAGAATGTTGGAACCAGCGCGTAGGTCTGAACTCCAACTCCGCCATAAGGGATGAAGGTACGGAATGAAAATCATGCGGGGCACAAAGTAGTTTGAAGGACGTATGTACTGAATGTGATATCCAGGTGGGACGCATAGTAGAAGCTGGAACAGAAGAGCAAGCTGCGGAAATCCGTGGCGTTCGAAACGGAAAATACGACTCAGCAACCTAAGAAGTAGGAGGATTTCAGAGCGAGAGCAAGGTGGCGAGAGCAGAGTGGAAAAGGGCGCGCAGTGAGCGATTGATCGGTGAAGAGAAAGAGTCGATGCGAATTCGGCTCTTCGCGTGAGCGCCCGAAGGCTGAGAGAAAACTCTCAGAAGCACCAGAATGGATGTATATAGGAGACGGAAATGGGGAGGACCCGTAGCTGATCGAGCTTACGACAAATAGACGACGAGGGACTGACTGGCGAGAAGCCCCAACCACCCACGGAGATTGTATTGAGGAGAGTTGGATGCAGGAGCATGTTTTCCGGGTGGGCGTCCACGCAACTGCGCCCATCCTTGCCACAAAAAGTCAAAGGCCAAGGAGAAGCGCAGCACTAAACGGAAACAGCTCTCGGGATTATTGTGCAGTGGTCCCTGGTGTCGACGGGCGGAAGTAGGGTGGGCTGTTCGAAGTACATCGTTGTAAATCGCAAAGTAACACGAGTCAGCGAGATTGACGACCGCGCACAGTGAAGGAAGGTGTTGGTTCAAGCCTCAGAACGCGAGGGAGCTGCGTTCTGAGGAAGCTCCATTTTTGTGGGCGGCGCGAAAGAGCGAGATCATAGGGGGCGGGGAAAGGTGAAAGACACTGAGGCAATGTTGCGATAACTGAGACAATGCCAGAAGCACGCAGCAGCGGGATAGATGAAAAATGCAGTAGCCAGAGAATAAATCGCACCAGCACGAGGACAGAGGACTGAATGGACACATGTAGAGCGCATAAATGACGGCGACAATGCCGTAGAGAGCACTGAAGGACGAGAGAAGATATCGGTGTTCGCGCGCTCAGAGAAAGAGAGCCCAGCGATATGCGACCAAAGCACCTGGAATAACCAGAGAGAGGGGGAGGGCACGAATATCGGGCGCGGTGACGAATCCATTGAGCTGTGGTGAATGTTCCAGATACCCAGTGTACTCTGCGGTTGGCCCCAGCTTGAGACCGAACGGTTCCGGGCGTACTAGGTAGAGAAATCATGCAGATGTAAGAGTATTCGCAGCGTAATATAGGAAACATCGCAAAGATCATTTTTGCAGCCGCGCGACAGACAATCCAGACGAGCGGTGTAGCCAGGCAATGAGACTCGAGTACCAAGGTGAAATGTGACGACAAACGTCGAATTGGAGACGAAGAGGATGCTAGATTAAGTGCATGCGCCACCAGCTCCGCATCGGCGAGAAAAGATCCAATGACCGGACAACAGGAGTGAGGATGATGTGAAGAAGAATGCGTAAGGTATTTACAACGTTGCCAAGGGATTGTGGACCAGTTTTGACGCGTTAAACGTGCAGAGGAGGAAGATATGGTGCTGTCGCCATGGGGCGCATTCCGAAATTCGACGCGTCGATAGTGCCAAAACACGATTGGAAATGCAAGGATGAATGTGTAGCAACCTAGAAGAAGGATTGCGGGGACACAGGATTAAAGTTTCGAAGCTGCAGGAGCGAATCCACTGAAGGTGCGCGACCGATGAGGTGGGAGGAAGCAAAAGAGGACCGGATCAATTCAACACAGCCACCCCACCTTTCTCTTCTCGCCACGTTGTGAGGAATGGCCGACGCGTTACACATCGCTTGCTTAGCCCTAGAGCAACTAGGCGTCATTCCTCTAATTCGCTCTTAAGCCTCGGATCGTCCGAAGACTTACGCAATCTTGTCTCCCGGTCACTGGTCAACTTGGCTCGAAGTCCGATGCGCGCGCCTTCAATTTTCCCCCGAGGTCCTTCGTCTCAACGCAGTGGTTTCCGGTAATATTTGGCACTCACAGGCTCACTTGGTTGGTCCTCGTACTTTTGGGAATTATTGTTTCCGCCTGGGCTTTCTGGTAGACGTGGTGTGTACGCTGCTTGTTAACTGGTTTCACTTCTCGAATCCATCTTTTCTAGTGATAGGGTAATCCTCAGAACAACTGTTGATCCGATTCTGTCTCTGGGCGCCTCTCTCAAAAAACTGGATCTCTACGGTATCTCTGCGGGGCGCGACAGCTGACCCATGCACTGGATGTCTCGGATAATTGACCGCCCAAAACGCGGACATCTGTTCGTGTTCTCTCCTTAGCCTGCCGGTCAAATATTCTCGTTATCTTGGTGGGATTTTCTCTCCGACGTTCGTGCGGCCTTTTCCTCCGTCCTTGTTGCCCATTTCTGTGCAGTTGAGCTCAAGATGTCGAACCGTCTCCGACTTGCGACTCTGAAGTCGTCGCTGGTCGCGTTTCACCATTTATTCTCTTGCACGTACGATGCGCGATCAGCATCCCTCTCCGGCTGTTTTTCTGCGTCGTTCGTGCCATCCTGCCCGAGTTTTCACTTTTGCGAATCCAAGAGGCCGAGGTTCTTCCCTCCGTTGCCTCTCATTGCGTCTGAATCCTCTCTCGCGCTCACTTTCACTCTCTACTCCCAATCCTGCTGTTACATCGGTATTCACCTGACTTTTCCTGAGGTGGAATTGAATGAATATCTCGTCTCGCGAAGCGTAGTCTCCAGTTCCGTCCGCGCTCCTTACGGCGTTTCGTGCGGTTCCGCTTGGCAATCGCACCATTATCCTTCTCTGCCCGTGTAGCTGGGCCGAATACCCATTTCTTCTCCGCTCCATCCACTGACGCGCTGACTCTTTCCACTGGGAATGGCAATGCGGACATCTTGGGTCTCATTCCCTGGATCACAACTCGGAAAACTCTTTTTATTCCAAATTACTCGTTTGTGGGCTTCGAGGTTCGCGCCGACGCCACGCTGCACTTCTGTGATCGCGCCGGGCCCGTTCTGGATAGGCTACTATTGTTTCTTTTCTCTTCTTTTCTACCTGGCCTCGGCCGGTGATTGGCTGCCGATGGGCGCGGTATCTCGTGTTCGGACACAGGGTATTCATGCTTGATTTCCTACGCCCTCAGGGAACGCGCCCCGTATTCAGCGTTTCTGTTCTCTGTAGAGTTGGCGACCACGTCAGGCTGCAGATGGTTTCTGTGGATCAGCTACACGGATGCACCGATTTCCTCCCGAGGGTTTACAATCACCTGTGTCCGTTCTCTGCCTGTTTGCCGGCGGGAGTGGGATCGGGATCGAGGGCAGGTGGATCTCGTGCGTTTCGGCTGAGGAGTCGGCGTGCTAGATGTGCGCACGCAGAATCATGTTGGTAAGTCTTTCTTTCTGATTCCTGCTTCTTCCCTGGCCTCGTTTCTCTTGTGTTAAGTACTCCCTCCCGCTCTCATTCTTTCTACCATATGCCCTGCTTCATTCGTCTACCTCCTAGGATTTTTTAAATGCCCGTTGCGGTTCTCGCTTTTGTCCTCTTGGTCCTTCCTCCCTCCCATCTTCCTTATTCTTTACTAGCCCGTCCCGCATTTCAATTCCGCGCCTAGTTCTTTTCTTGTACTCCCGCATTTATTTTTTCGATTATGTCTACTTTATTATCTTCGGGTTCTCACACTCTCTCTTTCACGCCTTCCTTCTATGGTTGTGCTTCGATCGTCCTTCCCCCACATTCTCAACACCTCGTTCTCATTTTGCCCCGTTTTGTGCCGTATGATCTTTGTCTTATGTATCGCTTTGCTGACGTACCTCTAGACGCTCACCTCAGGACCCCAAATGGACTGGGAAAAGTGCTGGCAATTTTTTGTGCTCATTGTAGTTTGCTTTCAATCACTTCAGTGTATTTGCTGGAAACTTCCCAATGTCAAGGCCAATTCCAAGTACAGCGCGTTGTGGAAGTGCGAGTTGCCTTGCACGTCGCTTTCCAGAACCGGTCCGATCCAACCTATCGGCTAAATGCGATCATTACGTCGAGATTCTTCTTGTTCTCACCCTCCACATTGTGTTCTCGTCTTCTGCAACACTGGACTCTAACTCGACCCTCTTTTGTCTATTCTAGCTTGTTCTCGACTCCAGACCTCCTCAAGTCCATTCTACTGTCTTGAAATCCGTTCGGCGAATATCAGCGCCTATTACACGATCTAACGCCTCAAGAGCGCTCGTTGGAAGATGGCCAGGGTTACGGTAGCTTTCATTTATCAATCATATAGACTCTCTTTTTTTTCAGTAGCAATCCCGACACGGCGGCTATCTCTGACGCACGTTTGCACTCGGTGTGGGCTGGGGATCGACTTTCAACGAGGCCTGGTCACCCTGGTTGACGCTGTTGCGGGGCAGCGAGTCTCCCTATGCGTCTTTGCCCATTTCCCCGGTGCTTTCTCGCGGAAGACTTGGTCTAGTTGACGGATTTATAACGGCCATTCTAAGTACCTTCCTCGTTTGTATTGGTTCCATATAGTTCACAGCTTCATTTCCGGGCACCGGCGTCACGAGAGTACGTGAGCGGCCGTCCCACGCATGTATATATTCGCCCGGCCTATTACCGGGGAATCATCTTCTTTTCACGTGCTTACCACCACGATCCCAGAGCAAACCCGAGTTTCCGAGCCCAAAAGCGACCACGAGAGAGCTAAGTTTTCGATTTCCTGGAAGTACTGACCCTTCCTCTCACAAAAGACTTTCCTGGGTCGCCACAAGACGACCACCGTTTGACGTGTGAAGCTTCCTGCCGGCACGACCTTGGCCTCCCTCAGTCCTCCTAGGGACCAACTCTCTCTTCCTCAGCGTCTGCGAGTATCTGCGAGATTGGATCGTACAGCTTCGGGACCTCCAAAGTCCATTTGAATAGCGCGTATCCAGTTTTACGGGCGGCAGTTTCTGAAGCTTTCGCATCAGCGAAGACCCCGTTGAGCCTTCACCTGCATTGCTGACTTGCATGCACACGAATCCCTAGCCCTCCCCCCTCCGAGCTCGCCGTAAACCCACATCTCGCGCACCTCAGAACAAATCCTACCGCATCCACCTCGTCCACGGTGACCTCGTCCACAACGCCTTCGCCGAAGCAGACCTCCGCCCGGCAGGGATCGTCGACTGGGAGTGCGTAGCCTGGATGCTGGAGTACTGGGAGACCGTGTCGTCGTCGCGCGGGAATTACGCGTATATGTGGCGTTGGAAGGATATTCGGAGGGAGGCATTCCCGAGGTATGAGGCGGAGGTGGAGCTAGATAGGGAAACACAGATGAGTCATGGACAGTAGCGCTCCGCGTAAATCAAAATTAGATGGATAGCAAGTCTGCGACGCATCTGTCCTTCTGTTCGCACCGAATGCAAAGAATTCTAAAGGCGAAGCCAAGGTGATTCTTATTTATCGAGCGAGGAGGCAGACATCAACTTGAGGGCGGCTAATGCGGCGCGAGCGATTAAGTGAATTCTACCTACCATAATTCAAGGCGGAGAGAGGCAACAAGCGTGGAGCAGAAAATGATTTCGCGGAGGCACTCCAGCAGAGAATAGCGTTGCCAGTCCTGGCGCAGATCGCACAGAAAGCAGAGAAGGAACCCAAACAAAATATGTATTGGCGGCGGAACTGTGAAATAAGTCCGCAAAGGCTATTTAAATGGCGGAGACACAGAACATTTGCGCAAACAAGTTATACCAACGGTGTTAACGGGCAGAACAAAGGGGGGACGGGCCCAGCGGAACGATGGGTTCGTTAATCGACATTTAACAACGGAAAGAGTACCCGGGCAGTTCTGACAGGAACAATGTGACGACAAGATTTCTAGCATGCTCCTCCGTGTCTAATAAACGCGGGAATACGGCTGAGAACGCAGTCGACGGGGGAGGAGATTGTACAAAAACGATATGCGGCTAAAGTTCCAGGGTTAATCTGAGAGAGAAAGCATGGGTAGCGCCCGGGTGACGAGTCCGTTTAACTGTAATTTATGGGGCGGACGCCCGGCACGTGTTGCACATGAAGCTGAGCGATTCTGGGGTTACCAAATTGGTGTTACACAGAAATGGCATCGTGCGGGTGTAAAGGCATTCACCGCTCGAGAGAGAAAACCAGTCAAATGTAATTGTTGGCTGGCAGTGCGGCAGATAATCGAGACAAGGCGTTGTTCTCGGACAAAGCATAGAGTACTACGCAGAGAGTGAACTCGCCCTATGACGAGAAGATGTCGATCTAGAGATGAGGGTGGGTTGATTGCGCACGCATCACCAGCCTACCGCCGGCGGGAAAAGGCCTATGTCGCGTGACAGGGAGCTGAAAAGGAGTCCGAGAATGTTTTGAGATAGTGTGGAGAGGTATTTCACCAGTTTGGACGCGTCAAATGCGTTTGGAAAGAAGCAATGGCGCCATGGTCGGAAAGCGCACCCGACGCGCCGATGTCGGCAGAGTTCGACTGGATGCGCCAGAAAGAAGGGCAAACAACCGGAAGAATAATTCCGGAAGCACAGGAGAGAAAAAGCTGGGCCATACGAGCCACCAGGGTTAGGGTGCGCAACGGAGGTTGTGGGAGGAGAGTCCAAGAATAATCAACGAGAATGCCGGGAGGGAGGTGAGACAGAGATAATTGGAAGAAATATCGAAGTGTAGGGAGCACAGAATAAATACGAAGAAGGGTTACAAGGGAGAGATGAGGCAATCGGAGGACGCGGGAGAAATACAAACCAGAATATCCATTGAAGCGAAAAACCCCTCCGCACTCAAAGGCAAGCTCGATGCAAGTAGGTACAAAATCTCAAAACGAGACGATTGGGATATGAATGAAGGTGATGGGTGGGTGCGAGACAAAAAGAGAATCTGAATTTGGGAGTGCTTAGTTAGTTAATGGAGAGATGGAATACCGAGCTAAGGGAACAGGAAATAAACATCGGATAATCCTGTAGGGAATCGCAGTAGATTCAGGGGAAACGCAGAACATGATTTCCTTTCGAGAAGACACCGTGAGTCCGAGGTTGTGTGATCACAGCATCGGCTGCCTGAAACGAAGTTCAAACCTGAATCGGAGCCGCAACCATGATTCATTTCTACGGCTCGGGTATCCCCGGGAAGCGAACAACGAGAAGGAGAAGAGAGCCTCCCAGATGAACCGAAGGAATATTGTTTGTACAAGGACGAGAACAGAAGGGTGCTGGTGGAAAAGGGCGGTGAAAGTGATCGAGCACCGAGATAGAGATATCCCAAGACCGAGTCTGAGCATTTCCAAGAACGGATGGGAAACAGCTAGAGTGCACCGATATAAACTGGACAAGGAAGATAATGATGACTCGGAGTCGGTTTCACAAAACATAAAACATAGTACGAGAAAGTCCGGCGTTGTCAAGTTTCAAGCGGTTGCCGCCGGAGATTGAGAATGGATAGATAGAACGCGAGCAAGGAAGTTGAATGAGGCTGAAAATGGTGGTCGTGCCGCTAGCGAAATCGAGTTGGTTGGATGAAATAAGGTACGTGAGGAAGAATCAACGGGTGTTCGAACGGAATAAGATTCCGAGGTGGAGGTGGGATCGCAGCAAGGAATTCTTTTGCAGTGCACCGGAAGATTAATTGAAGCAGCGTGAGTACCAACGAGGGTGCGGTCACAACGATGACATTCGTTGCCTGGGTTCTGAAAAGAATGGAGAAGACAGGAATGCAAGCACTGGCGGCTGAACAAATCAAAGGGGCGCGCCGCTTGTATATTCTTGCCTACAACTTGGAAAAAGTGTTTTAGAGGACTTGAATCTATGTAGTATATAGGGAACGACAGAGGAAAATTCCGAAGAGATTTCTGCAGAGCACCGGGTACTGTTGAATGACGAGAGCAGCCGAAGCATCGAAGGGCGTAAGATCGAGGAGGAGGAAGATACAATTGGGAGGACTCCCATATTAAAATTGAGAACGAGCGTCAGTCCAACGCCGCACAACTAGCTCGCGAGTATACTTTCGGCCCTTGCAGCAGAAAAGGTCTGATGAGGCTTTGAACGGGCGTTGGCCCAAATCCCTGGCCCTATCCATCTAATCCCAGAATGTGGAGCCACATTCTGGGATTAGCTAGGCAGGCGAACCATTTACAGCTCATAACTGCAACGTGCAACCCACACAGGAAGTTCGATTGACAGAGAAGCAGAGAAATTGTACCCGCATTGCGCGGGGTACCTGTGTGCGTATTTAACTCAAACATTTCAGCTGCTCCTGGGAACGACAACGCTGCGTGCGTCCATTTTAACTGCGACTGTTCGTGTCGAATATCAATCAGAAACCGCAGTGCAGCCCATATAGATTGAGCCATGCATTTATCGTACCAGGCGAGTCAGATGGTGAGGGTTCCAGGAGGCCGGCGGGATGGGCGCGGGGCAACCCCGCCATTCCAAGGTGATGGCAAATCAGTCGGGAGCCTGAGTAAAACCGAACCTGCCGAGCGGCGAAAGCCTTGGCAACCTGAGGGCATTTTCGGCCCTGGGAATGAGCGATTTCCATTTCCTGCCATCTCGAAAAGTGCACTGCCTGGAGTCTAACGTAAAGAGTCCCTGGCACGCACCCTGGCACGCAAGTGCCTTCGAGCACAAGCTTCGGTATTCAACCGAGATAGTTCGTGATCAAGCCGTCGAGCGTCGGAGACCAGTATTGTAGTACCCGAAGGGGACGGGAAGCTCGCCAGATACCTGCACATAATGGGAGAGAGTGGCGAGCACACTGTCAATCTACAAATCAACAATTAATTGTGGGGGCTGTATGTACGGTAAGGAATGTACGATCATAGGAATTTATACCACGGAAAACAACGGCCTCGCCTACGAATGCTACCAAGCCGAAGCGCGGAGCTATCAGCGCAACAGCACTGATCGGGATTTACATATCACAATCATTCTTCGTGACATTGATGCATATCAGTACTAAATGCAAATTGGGCGAGGTCCAAGCACTCCACAAGGTTGGTTTTGGGTTGGTATAGCAAGTAGGTCCAGGAACGAGCTGAAAGTGGGTGCCACCAAGCTGTGCACAAGCCGACTCAAGTCGGAGCCGAGCTGTCTAAAGCTGCCCATAAACGGCTGGCTCCGGCTGGCTTATTTTTTGGCTCGGCTCTTACGGCTAGCCAGAGCCGAGCGAGCTACTGACGTGTGACCTGCGTGACTGTCCTCTTGCTCCACCCGCATCGATCTCTCAACCATGGCGTCCTTTGTAGGAGCCCAGTTTGAATGGGGTCAATCCTCCACTCGTACCGCGACGTCCACCTCGTTGATTTCATACGACAACAAGAGCAATGCCACGGTCCCCAAATCTCGATCCCAGCCAACTGTTTTGCGCAGTCCCGCGCCATCCCCGGCTGCGAGCTTCCGCGTTCCTCAAGTCCCAACAGTGTGTCACGTTGTTTCTTCGCTCATGTATCCAACTTAAAGTCTTCCAGGGCTCAGATACCTCCCAGATCCCGCCAGCGGTCGAAACTGCATTGAATCACATCCACGCCATGAATTTCTACGCCACCGGAGTACGGTCTACGGTACGGCCCGCAGTTTTCCCTTGATTCCTGTTTCTGACTGTCCCAGAAAATCCCCAACATCTCATCTGCGACGTGGCTGAATCTGAAAGACGCCTCTGAGTCCTTAAATCGCAAGTATGTCGCCGTCGCATTTCTATGCCATCCCTGCTGACCTCGTGCACGTTTAAGGCTCGAATATTGGAGCCCCTCAGAAACCCTTGCTGTCACCCACGCGAGTGGTGTCCACGAAGCCCTCCATGTTCTCTGCAAGCCATTTACGCAAATCGCGCAGGCGTATGAGAAGGATTTCCTGGCTGAGTGGAACCGGGATGTCCGGATCACATTGCAGGATGACCAGTACATGGACCTGACCCCAGACTTCGCCTTTGGTGAAAAAGGCCATCCAAAACCCAAGTACCGCATCGTCTTTGAATGCGCTTGGGGCCAGTCAGATGCAGATCTGAACAATAAGGTGGAAGACTGGTTTCAGCTGGACGATGTCATTGCTGTAGTATGCCTCCATATAACCGAGGGCACTAATTTGCGAGCCCGCCCCCACCAGCGGCCGAGTACTGTGGCCAAATCCCAGGAGGAGTTCTTCGCTGAGACGGGTAGCCGTGCTCCTTTAAGTGCCGTCGTTTTCGAGACGATGACTTGGGTTGGCGCTCTCAGTGCGATCACGTTGAAGATTCATCACCGCGAGCATCCCACGGAGTCATTTGTAAAGTGCTCGATCTTCGATTTTCACGGTTTTCTAATATATCCCTCTCGTATCAGCATATCAAGCCTCCTCCTTCCGGCGAGGATAACGCCGAGCTGAAGAAGGAGCAGGAAAAAGTTGACGCTTACCTGGTCAGCCTACTTAAAGACGTCATGACGATTGGCCGCTTGCGCGAATATCTCAACGATCGGGATACCCAGTTCAACCTCAATTGGGATACATTCTACGAAGAGCTCAATGAGCGTCTTCAGTTCGAAGGTCATTTCCGCTACACATCCTGGGTACTGTCCAGGGTACGACGTGATGCAAAACGACCCCATCCAACCGCTCGCAGGACGTTGGTACCGCGGTCAAATTCCGGCGACGAGGAGCTTCTTCAGCTGGTCAGGAAAAAGCCGAAGCTGGGGTAAATTGAGCCTCCAGACCGTTAACCTGTACTGTCGCTTTACAACAATCATCTGTTATTCGTCCCTCGTTCGTGAATTCCCCTTCATAGCTCGATGAGCTGGCAATATTCACTGTTCGGTATGCTGGCAAGCTGTACACCTCCAGGCGGCATGGCATCAGAACTCTTCTATCAAAGGTACGTGTTCGTTTTTGAGTGAATAAAAATGACCCATCTTTGATGACTGCGGCTAGATGACATCCCGTTCAAACCTCCCATACGATGAGGGACTGTACAAGCTCATTTTGGAAGTGTACATCTCGGCGATGACCAGGTATATATTTCCAATGGTCCCAGGCTTTTGCTCTGGTCAGTGATTTGGAGGCTCTCAAGGACGGTGATGGGTCTGAGATTGGATGATGTCGTCCTTGCTCCTTGCTTCTTGCGCTCATCTATCATGTACAAACTCCTCGTTGCCATCCCGGCGAAATCGCTCTCAGCATCATCCGCACTGCCAAAGCTGAAGTTATCCACACCGTCGCCATCTATACCTCATCCGACGCCCTCCCTCCGCACGTCACCCTCGCCGATGAGGCGCTCTTCCTTGCTCCCGCATCCGACAACAACGAGGAATCGGAATCAGAATCCAAAGCATACCTCTCCGCCGCGCGCATCGTCGCGCTCTGCAAGGCCCACGACGTGACTCTCCTGGGTCCTGGCTACGGTTTTCTCTCCGAGAACGCCGCCTTCGCGCAAGCGGTCCTCGACGCGGGGATCATCTGGCTCGGCCCAACGCCCGGCGTCATCAAGACCATGGGGCTCAAACACCTCGCACGCGAGGTCATGATGGAGGCGGGCGTAGTGTGCGTTCCCGGCTCTACTGGGCTCGTAACAGACGAAAAGGCGGGGCAGCTTATCACAGCGCGGATTGGGTTCCCCGTCATGCTGGAGGCAAGCGCGGGCGGTGGGGGGATGGGGATGATCATTTGTGCGGATGAGGATGCGGAGGCGGAGGCGTCTCCGCATGTGAGGCGGAGGGCTGAGGTACGTTTTCCGCCGCTCATTCTTGGAGGAATTTTCCTGATGGGTGATTAAGAATTATTCGGCTTCGGTGGTGTGTTTCTAGAGTAGATACATTCTTTCATTCTCTCAGACGCGATTGATTTCGATTTGATTGCGCAGATTTTCGGCAATGGCGTGGGTGATAGGATGTGCATGGGCGAACGCGAATGCAGCATTAAGTACAGACATCAGAAGATTATTGAAGAGACACCTAGTCCCTTCTTGGTGGCGCGTCCAGGTACGTCTGTCTTTCATTTCGGACAATTTCTGAGGTTGATCCATCAATTTGGGATGGCTACATAGATTTGCGAGCGAGAATGTGCGAAGCTGCGGTTTGGCTGGGTGCGTTCGTCAAGTACAGTTCGACAGGTACATTCATTCATTTGCTGCCGATCTTGCGGATTTTCAAGACTTATTCTGCCCACAGGAACGGTTGAACTCTTGGTCGACAACGAAAGTGGAAATTCCTTCTTCCTCGAAATTAACACCCGGATCCAGGTCCGTCCACAAAATAAATACATATCGGTCTGAATCTGGCAGTTAGGTCGAGTGTGTGTCCAATCACCGAGGCGGTCCACGCGGTGCTCGACTTGGTAAAGTTGATGATTTAACAGGGATTACCCGACTTGGACGATTTCTCTGGCCTTGCCAGAAATTCTGTGGAGATGCAACAAAGTACGTATGACTCGTTGCTCGAGAAGGCTTTTGCCTCTGGGGTCGGGCACGCCATGGAGGCGCGCATATACGCGGAGAACCCCGCGACGCGGTTCCGTCCGTGCCCAGGAGTATCGCAGTATGTCAAGATACCGTCGCCGGAGGAGCATGAGTAGTTGCGGGTGGACACATGGGTATGTATTTTTTCATTCACCAACTAATTGTTTAAGTGCGTGACGGGTCCCTGCAAATCCCCACAGGAACTACTCTTCGATCCGCTCCTGGCCAAAATCGTTGTTTCGGGAGAAAGTCGTGCTCCTGTTATCTCAAGGATGCGAGTGGTGCTCCAAGAATCGCACATTCAAGGCCCGGCGAACAATATCGAATACCTCTTCGCAATTTTGGACAGCGAAGGGTTTCAGAGCGGCAATACAACGACCCAGTTTCTGACTTCATTTCAGTACACGCCTTGGTACATGATTATGTTCGCGAACACAACCCACTAACGTGTTGTTTTAAATACAGCTCGATGACCGTGATATCAGCGGCAGTAGATATGACCGTCCAAGACTTCCTCGGGCGAAATGCGAAGTGAACTGATGGACTCCATGACTTTCCGTCCCGCAAACATCATGGTGGATAATCCCGCAGGGACGGAGGGCCTGGAGAGGATTTCCTGAGCCGTCACGATACCAGTACGATACCCACAGAGCCCACAAGATCCAGCCGATATCCCGCGATCCCACCCGATACCGCGTTTTCACTGGGTTTTAAACCGCTCACAATCTATATTTCTAACAACTTCATCAACAGAGGCTTGGCATTTCGCCGTTAGCGCCGAGAGCATTGTAAACCTGGTCGCTTCCGAGTCAGGAACTCGGTCGGGCGTTACGGAAGGAAGTATATCACCGCAGTAGTCCCTTTTTAATTAACGGCAGGCGGAGAATGGACAGTAACATACTGTCGTGACTGAGATCTCGGCCACCTAAAATTTTTGTCTCTGGGAGACTACCTGGAGTATCATATCCAGCTTTTATTTTGTTTCATATTTCCTACATTGACTACATTTGCCGTTGACCCTGAATACAGGATTCATACAGTATTATCTCAACAACGATACAAGCTTACGTCCCTCGTTGTCTTTCTCATGCTTCGATTGAGTCTCTCGTCGACAATGCGGTTGTGCTGCTGCTGCAATTGTGGTTTTTTTTTCCTTCAACGACCTCGCGCGCGCCTTGTCACACGGTGCTGCCGTCCATCCCGTCAACGAGATTCGGCGCGCGGGCAAAAAAAAATGTGATTAAGGTACCCCGACGGCGAGTAATAAAGCTTTAAGTCAAGCCTGTAGCTGCCGCGGCGAACTAGGTAGAGCGGTAACCAATGTGTAACAATGTGATATTCGTCTCCCCAAAGAATGCTTAGGTACGGGTACCTCGACGAACCCGAATAATATAAGAAAGTATCGTAGCAGTTGTGAAGTCGTGATAGTCATAAATGAGGACCCCGGATTGTCAGCTTAAATGCCTGAACCTAATCCCGACACATTTTGAAAAAAATTGCGTTTGGCCTGTGTCAATCACGACAAAATTGACCCTGGAACGCGGCCAAATTCCGACGAAATGGCCTCGGGCCTGGACGTAGATTTCAATCTCGACAAGTCCATCCCTTCGGTGACCCGGCATTTGGAATGGCTATCCGGTGTCCCACCTTGAGTGGCAGCAAGAGATGTTTATCATCAGACACAAATGTTTCATGCGACAATTTGTTTCAGTTCCAATTTACACCGCCGACCTTTTTGCACATCGCCGCCGATTACCCCGGCTCATTCCCTCCTCACCTTGGCCTCTCGCTCTGCCTCGGCCCGCCTCCATTGCCCGGTAAAACATATTCCCTCCAGGTCTTCTGTCAGCTTGACCCAAATCTCATTTTCTACTGACAATCCTGCTCAATCCTGCGCTAATAGAGTGTTTGCGCTGCAGCCATTGGAGCCATCTGATGGCTGTTTTGCGTTGCGCAAATTGATGGCTAATGGCTCGAATGGCTGCAACACCTACCTGATTTTTTCAAGTGGTTGGGTCATCTGAGAGTCTGTATACACATCTGCGAGCAAGTAGTTACTTTTAACCCCCAACAGGTCGGACAGCGGATTCAAAATTCTCAAAATTTTCACCTTGGTGCTGTTGTGCGGTTGCGGTCAATTCCTGGAGATTCTTGTGTGTTTGGATGCTCATATTGTTTCATTTTGACTGAAAATGACTTGTACAGAACCCATCTTGAACTACCATCCGCGAGCCATTAGCCACCAGTTTGCGCAACGCCAAAC
Organism: Mycena olivaceomarginata; assembly: GCA_029378375.1. Taxonomy (NCBI): domain Eukaryota; kingdom Fungi; phylum Basidiomycota; class Agaricomycetes; order Agaricales; family Mycenaceae; genus Mycena; species Mycena olivaceomarginata. Next base: position 35,152 of record JARKIC010002388.1, read on the forward strand.
AGCCATCAGATGGCTCCGATGGCTGCAGCGCAAACAGGCTAATCTTTCGACTTTGCTTACTTCTCGGCCTCCTACGCACCACGGATGACTACGACATCCGGTGTGCTACTAGGACTAGGAGGTACCTAACTAATCCGTGACATCGAGCCCACAGAGGCATACAGTCTCGGTCGGAAAGATTCTGCCGTGGGATGCGTGGCCAGAACTGACGAAAGTCGATGAAAAATTGGCACTGCTCGTCGGCCAGACAGTTGATTTTCGAGGAGAGATTGCCTGCAGGGAGGGGACTTGAAGCTTCAATGGAGCGGTATGATATCGTGAAATGGGTCCCTTCGCACCGTGTTCAATCCCAGGAGCAAGCCGAACATCAAGTGGTCCGATCCTGCATAGATCCGTACTGCCTACTTGCGATGATGGAAGAGGTATAAAAAAACCGCTGAAAAAACTGCTGATGATATCGGCTGAGATCGGGGAGGGAATGTATAATAATGATTAATTACGAGAAAAAACGGATGTAAAACAGGAACATAGTGTGAATGCGAGGGGAATTCTGAGAGCGATGTATGTGATTATAGGGAGGGGCACGGAAATGAGTACCCCCTTTCTACTCAAGGAACGGGCACCCGGCACCGTGCATAACTATAATCGTGACAAGATGTGCCTCCGCTTCGCTCCGGATATGCACTCAGACGACGAAAGAATTGCAAAAGATAAATAAGGGAATAAATAAAGGCACCGGCAGCCATACTGAGTCAAAGTCAAGATTGGGATCCAAACAGAGAAAGAGATTATGGCGAATCAACAGAAATGAAAGTCTACCTCTTCATAAAATTACGCGTGTCTGTCCGAAGCCTCTTCAAGCTTCAAGCTCCGCCAACTGCTTCTTTCCGCCGAGCTTTCCCCTCTAGTCCACCTCTGGCTTCGATCTCATGCCGGGCCCACGGTGCGGATGCGGCTGCGCAGCGTCGACACCACGTTCAAACCAACTTCGGTTCTTCTGCTCACCGACTCAAGTGAAGTACCTTTTTCACGTCGTTGATAAGAAAAATGAACCCTTCATCCGAAGTTTCAACCTCAACAATTGAATTTCGGAACACATCCCCTTAAGATTTTAGAATCACCTGAGAAGCACTGTTGAACGATGTGTTGGCGATGCAGGACCGATTCTGGTTCGATCCGCAGCGCGCAGTTGAAACTTCCAAGATTTGCCAGGTGTGATCCACGATATGCGTTGATCCGCTGCAGTCGACCAGGATTCAACACAGTTCGCAATTCATTGGACTACATACAAAAAACAGAAAAGGAACTCATGTGGGACCCAGGCAGAACTTGATGTAAGAAGCAAGGCAAACCCATAAAGCTCGGAGCGAATGGATAAGTATCTGCGTGCAACACACAACCAAAGAAAAAACCAACCATAATGAGGTGCACCGGGTAAAGTAGCCTGTTTTCATGTTTGAGTGTGGGAAGGGGTCGAATTCCATGGGAGACGGAAAGGAGCTGGAGGGAGGAACGAGAGGATGGGTCGATAGGCGGATGGGGGGTGGTTCATATTAATACAACGGCAACGTGGCCGCGATGGGAGGAGCTGTCCACATTTAAATACCGGTGATGATTGGGAAATATTTGAGGCTACGCACCTTCGATAACCGAACTCAGTGCTGGGAGCAGAGGCCAATGGTGTCGGGATATAGCCAAGGACCATTTGAGTGAATCACAGCACCAATAATAAAATTAACTGAATCATATCCAGATGGAACCCAACGACCGATGTCAGAATACGCAAGGCTGCGAGCAGAGAGGTTGTAGATTGAGCAGAATTTTAAGCTCCGCGGTTGAATTGGGCAAACTAGCTTGAGCTGTTGAGAAATTGAACGCTAAGTTGAGACCAGATTTTGAGTATTTTTGCGGCGTTGATGGAAACAGGTTTTGTGTGCTGCCCCCGGACAGAAAGCAGCTCAGATTAATATCCTTCTGTAGGATGGCAAGGTCTTGGCGGATGAAGGCATAAAACCAGGGGAATAAATAGTTCAGAATGAGTGACCCGGGGAAATAGCAGTGGGATCAAAGGGGCCGCAGAAAACGGCGCTCGAGGGCGGATTTATAGAACACTCACATCCGCAAGTAATGAATGAGATCCGGGAAAGATGGGAAACGTCTCTCGGCTGTGCGTTAAAGCTGTGGGATCATAAGACCAGGCTGTTAATCTCAAAGAACCCGGAATGGATTAGAGTCAACAGCTTTTTATCATTGCGGCGCAGTTGGACGATTGTTGATTTCGGGCACGGTGAGAATATCAATGTCGAAAGGAGCGACATCGAGATCTTCCTTCGACTGCTGCGGCGATTGCGGCGCAGCATTTCAGAATCGGCGAGGTGATCGTTAAAGAACGGTCAAAATTGAAGCTCGACATGGGGGCGGATAAAGGGAGCCGAGGTTTGGATTCAGCATCGACGGTATGAATTTGGTAGAATTTAATTGGCTGTTACTGTGCCGCAGAACGCAGTCAACTGGGGCTAAACCAAAATTGGACAGCACGGTTCACATGAAGATAAAGACTGCGGCGACGTTTGCGCAGGCCGTGGTAAGAGCAAGAGTTGAACGATGAGAGCCAATGGAGGTACTTCATGGGGTAAGAGCACAGCCGAGGAGCCATTTGCTTAAAGAACGGTTAATGTCTGAGTGTTGCGATGGCATTTGATTTCCACCGGGCCGGCTAGTCCACGAGCCTAGGAATCCCCGTGGGATCTAATCAACTCCAAGCCAGAAACTATACGCGACATCATCCAGCTGAGCAAACCTCTTCGTTGACTAACTCTCGCGGAATTCCAGATAGATTTTGTTTCTGATGGAGCCCCGGCGCGACGCGTCTCTTTGGCCCTGTATCATCGCCGCTTATCTCCGAGCGGATCAATACCGCTTCGCCGCTTTTCCTTGCTTATTTCCACCATGTCGCACTGGCCATACTCCTTCAACTGGCCACCGAACATCCAATAGTCATTCCGTCGCCATCTTCCCGGTTTACACTCAATCCTCATCCGACGCGCTCGTATCTGACGCCGCCCGATTCCGCCCAGCCAAATGGCCTCGTGTCTCCTGCCATCTCATCGCAATTGTCTCGACCGCTCACCTCGTGCTCCCAGTGGCGACACTTTTTTGACCATTTCATCATCGCGTCTGTCGGCTTCGGCTCGGAGACATGCCAAGGCCTTCGCGTTGGATTCCTGGCGGTACTGGTCGAAGTTTTTGATGTGCTGCAAGCGTGGATTCTGAAGCTTTTCAATTTCAGCATCAGTGGGAGGAATGCGGACGGAATCGAATACTGAATCATACAGCAAGCGCGGGTCGCGCACAAACATTGTACCACGACCGCTCACTCGACGCCCGCCCCGTTCTGCGCTGCCGCCCCTTTCTGCAGATCTACACCGACTCCGTGCCGTCACAACGGCGCTCAGTGCACTCAAACCCGCCTGTGCATTCATCCACCGTACCTCTCGCCCCGTCGACCGCATTTCTGAAGGCCTATGCGCTCCCTCGCGCCGACCTCTCTCGCGAAGCAACGACTTCCGTTCCTTACGTGTAACTTGGTGGCTTGGACACCTGCAGCGATGCGATTCACCCGCGTCGCGCTCGTAATCTACGGCTCTACGGCGCTCGCGTCCGCCTCCTTGGTATCGCTCTGACTCGTCCCCACTTTCGCGTACGCCGTCGGCACCACGCAGCCCAGCGAACCTGGGAATGAGAACCAGGTACGCCCACCTGCACATCCTCCTTTCTTTCACCAGATAACTTACATCCCCGGTGTGTTCGTTGCTGCTCAGCCCGCCACGGAATGCACCAGAGCGCGCACGTTTGAACAGGTACGTCATTCCCACTCCTTTCTTTTCTACCAACGCCCTCATCTTGTGAAAAAAAAAATCAGGGCAAGGCTTCCATCGAGCAGGGGCGGCGAAAGGCGACGGTGCGCGACGGTTGTACACGGCGGTTAGTCTCCGCCCACCTCCTCATACCCTCTACATCGCGCTGATGTCGCCTTCAAACTACAAGCATCCGCCTATGCCACGCTTATCCGCGAACGACACCCTCTGTGAATATCGACGCCGGGACCCCAGTCCCTCGCGACGAAAAGGCTGCCCGCACCAGCCCTCTGCGTTGCTGCTTTGCAGAGCGTGACGCGAGGCGCCTTGGGAACACTGGCGCTAGGAAAGAGCAGGCCAAGAGCTGGCAAGGCCATTACACACGCATCGAGCAAGACCGGTGCGGCCTGTCCACCGAACTACTCACCGTATGTCCACCTCTCCCATTCTAAATATCCTAATCCTAATCCGTTTTCAACCCAGCTATCCCAATCCGCCCTGACCGCGAGCCCGTCGAAAGTGGAGAGCCCCACACCGGAATATCCGCTTCGACCTCGTCGAACCGTCCGCCGGCGCACAAGTCCGCCATCCCGCCCAGCCCGACGGAGCCCGACTCGCCACTGCAGAGCGTCAGCGCAGCGCAGCGGCAGCAGCAGCGGAATCCGCGCACGCCCGCGTCCACGCCCGCGACTGTTAGGCGGCAGCAGCAGGGGGATCAGGACGGAGCGAGCGCAAGCTCCCCCCGTACCACCCCGCTGACGGCTCGGCGTCGGGGTCGTCGTCTTCCGCGGGGACGCCGCAGCGCGCAGCGAAGACCAGCGCCGCGCAGCAGCAGATCCAGACGCCGTGCCAGCCTTCGCCGCAGATATTTGTGCGGCGCGCGCAGGCGGTCATTCACGTCAAGGAGGAGGACGGGGACGATGGTGGGTTTGAGGACGATGAGGAGGAGGATTACTAGGGGAGCCGAGTCCGGTCCTCCCTAAAGGCGGCGGGCAGCTGGACGACCTTGAAGACGAGCGGATACAATACGTCCTCATTGACGACAACATCATCCTGCATGCCGCTACGCAGCGCAAGCTCCGCGCTTGTGCTGCTCAATGGCGTGGATTCTCCGCGCTCGAGCCGACTCTACCTCCGCACGCTGGGCCATACGCCCTTCGTCTTCGGCGCGCCACCGCCTCCGGACCCGGCGTTACTACACCTGCACTCTTCATCCTCTACCACCTCGTTCACACACGCCATCCTCCCGCCCACCTACGCCTTGCACACCGCCCTCCCCGCGACCCCACACACTCCACTTAGGCGCTAACCCTCCCTCATCACGCCCTCCTCGGTGTAACTCCACGTCAATATCGACATCGAGGGTGAGGATGCGCCCCGCGTGCGCGCGTCCTCCGCGCCGTCCCTCCACCCGTCGATGACGCCGCCGCGATCGGGCTCGCCCTCGCCCTTCGCTGCGTCTTCGTTTTCGTCATCGACCACTCCCTATCCCTCTTCCTCGACAGCTATCTTCCCCATCGCCTCATCATCTTCACACACCACCTACCGCTCCACCACACTTTCCACCAAATCCACATCCTCGTCTTCCAAAAAAAACCATGCCGTCCTCAAGCTCAAACGACTCGCTGTCCCCGGCGTACCGCCGTTCTCCCCCGAGGCGTCCGCCGCGCGCTGGGACCCGCTCATCGGTGCGGCGCGCGAGATGGCAACTCCTTTCGCAGCCCCAGCGGAGACGAGCCGGCTCACTCAATCTCAATTCTTTCGCACCGACGGGTCGTTTCGCGAGCACCCAAATGTGGCGCTGACCGCGAGGACCGGCAGTCCTTTTGTGCCGCGGGGGGATCTCGCGAGGGGGGATTTCGAGACGCCAACGGAGGGTTTCGCGCAGATGGGGGTGCGGGGGGAGGCGCAGGAGCGGGGATATTTCGAGACCGAGACCGTAAGCGGGAGGGCAGAGCAGCTGCTGCAAATGCAAACACAAGCACACACAGCGGTGGGAGGCAGGACTCCTTTCGAGGGGTGGGGTGAGTCTTTCAGCTTCATTCTGTCGGTTGGTTTGGTCTGTTTCCGCGCGTCTTGTCTTTCGCGTCGGGGTCCTGGGGCGCTGTTGTTTCACCGCGTCGTGGGTGGCGGGAGTGTGGATGTCTGGTGGCGGTCTCGTTTCGGCGCACGGGGAGGGTGCCGCGAGGATGCGCTATGCCGACGTCCCTGCACCTGTCTTAGCACGGAGCGCAAACTGGCCAATATTCGTTCTTCCTCCGTGCGGGGTGTGTCCCTGCAACTCCTGGCGTCGTCCCGGCCATCTCCCGTGTCCCGTCTCCGTTTACGCGAAGACCTGGAATTTCCGTTTGTCATGCGGAATTTCCTTTTTGGGAAGACATATTTTTCTTTGCGATTTTGCGTTTTTTACTGTCGAGGTGGCTAGCCATAGACGGTGCAGCGGAGATGTATCTCTAGTTCCTGCTGTCCCGGGGATTCCATGCATCCTGCAAATAATCCCCCTGACCTCAGTTTTTCTTTGTTCAACTTGGTTTTTTTGCACCTCCTAGGTATAACTGTATACTACTGCCCTAGGACATAAAGGGTATCCCCTTTGTTGGAGAAATATTTTTAGCCTTATAAGCCGCCGGCATGATAACGTCATGTTAAGTGCCGTATAATGCACCGCTTCAGCTTTTAAGGCATTTTCCAGTTGCCGGGTCACACGATAATGCCCGATAATCTCGACTTTTCCCCAGCGCATTCAGCGTCGCGCGCAGCAACTGCTCCTGCCCCACTGTGACCCAGCGTCGACGTCTGGCGATCTCCAGCTCGTCTGGGGTTCTGGCTCTGCAGACGCAGTGAATTTCCTTCCATACACGGTGCTTGCCATTTCCACGGCCTCTCGCTGCATCAAGAATTCATCTCCCGTTCCGACGACTCCTTTGGATCTATCCGTACTCGGCGCTCTTCACCCCTCCAGCTTCGCAAGCCTATACAGTTGTGGGAGGTGTGCAGGTCGATTTTGTGACCTCAGCTTGCTGCCCGATAATCAGTAGAACTGAAATGTTTCACTCGTGCCGGGAAATCTCACCAAGGTCACCCCTACCGCACCACATTGTGTGTTACGCTCGCAGGCGAGGCCCCGTCTTCTGGTATGGCCGCTCGAGTCGGTATGTGTTGGTGCCGCACCAGGCTTCGATACGGATGCATATGGGGCAGCATTAGCTGCCGAGGGGAGGACTTCGATTGCAGTGTGTTGTTTAGGCCTGGAAGGGACAGGAGAGCGAGTACAGCAATCATCTAGATCTGTCTTTTGGCGCAAAATATATTCATTTTTGATCCCACCTTTCAGTCGCACTCGCCCCCGCTGGTTTCATCTTTCACGAACTCGGGCTCTTCCTGGGCTTCAAACGAGACTGATTGATCATCGACTGCTGTCTGTTATTACATGTGGTCCCTCGGGTACAAAGTTTTCAGACGACGAGAGGTATCGGTATCTAGGATATCAAAGACAAGGAACTCGCCGGGGTTCTTGGAGTCTGGAACAAGGACAGCCCCGCGAATAATGGAATGCGCCGAAATGAATTCTGATTCTTTCCTGAGTTTGGATTTAACCCGGCGGAAGCGTAAAGCCTTGTCTTTCCGGCTCGCACGACCTGTTGGAGCGTCGAAGGGCAGGATGAGTGCGAAAGGGTGGAATTTTTGCTCAACCCTGCACAAAAACATGTACAGAAGCCGAGTGAAAATGGGGGTTCCTTCGGTTTTGACCATTACGCAGTCGTACCGCGGATGGTTGTTGAATTTTGGATTGCACCTTAGCAAGTCTTTCTTGGGCGTCCAGGTACTCAAAGAGTCGTAATGAACCGTGAGGAACTGAAAGGGCACAACCTACGGAGAACCATTGATCGCTCAGGATATTCAAGGTAAGAATGAAAACCTACTGTGTTGTCCCTGTCGAAACTGAGTCGTTTTCCGTTAGGCAGCGTGTAACCGAAAGCTGGCAGGAAATCTGAGATGAAGGAGCCAAGCTTGACACGAAAACGCTGGAAGGCAGAGTCCTTGGACATCGTGTCTTCAAGTGCTGCGAACGAGATCGGATTTAGCTTCGACCCGATATCGATATTGGATAACACTGAGGCTTCTAGGTCGTCAGGACTGTCAGCATCAGTGTCTGCTGGTGCTTTGTTGAGTGCATCAATCTGCTCCCCGACGAACATTGCGACTGTACGGCGGTGATCATGTTTGACCAACTAATTGTGTTTCACAGTTTTAATGGCAAGAATTTGAAAGTTCAACTCAAACTTACCTGTGGAGTCATGGCTTTGAAGTTTGTCATTCTGTGATAGGTTTCGCGTAACGGCCCGTGCATGGATTCACTGGGCTTCGTGCCAAAATTTCGAACGGCTCCTTTGTTCTTTATGTCCTGGAACGCATGACGGCGGGCATGCATTTTGGGAAAGTTCCAGTTCTTTTCTTCGTGTTTGGTTCCCACACAGGCGGCAATGTATTTCTGGAACAAAACGGGTCATTGTAGTACCTGGTTGAAGGTCAAATGATAATTCAAACCTTCATCACTGAGTTGAGGATGTGGACTTCGCGGATACCATCGGCGATAGTCTCTGCGGTGTGAACTTCAGCAGAGAGGGTGGTACGAAACTAGGACTATTCCGCGCACCAGCAACACTCATTATCAGAAATTCATGTTCTCCAAAAACCGTTCCCGCAGCGCTGCGGGAACGCACTGCCACCCAAAAAAAAATCACCTCAATAAATTCTCCAAAAACTGTTCCCGCAACAATGCGGGAACACTTGGGGAACACCCCTTAAACCAAAAAAATCATATGCACATCAAGAAAAAAAATTCTCCAAAAACTGTTCCCGCAACGCCCCTGCCATCAAAAAAAATGTTCCCGTAACACTGCGGGAACAGATTCAATTCCCTCCAAAAACTGTTCCCGCTTCTAATACCCCATGCACGGATCAAGTGGCTGTGCCCGGACATCATGCTTCCTGTTTTCTACCCCCACCAGCACCTTGCTCCTCCAGTTTCAACACCCGACCAAAGGGTTTCTGTGTCCACCCGTGTTGTCTGTGCGCATCCATGTCCGCACTACGCCTGCGTGCCTACAGCTTCCATTTACATCACGTCCCCGCCGAGGTCCCAAAGACCACCTAACTGTTGTATCCACCAACGAGGCTCCCACCTTGACTGGAAACACCCCCCAAAGCCATGCCACCCGCCACACCAACACTAACCCTAACACATGTGCCCGCTTCGCCTGCCCACGCGCCCCGCCCGTGTCCGTGGTGTCACACTCGTCCCGCGTCCGCGCCGCCACACTTGTCCCATCCCGCCTCGCTGCTGCCTTGACTCTGCGCGCATGTCCCTTGCTGCCGCTGCTGTGCGCTCTCGCCGTGTGCCACCCGTCCCGTCCCACCCACACTGGTGGCTCTCCTCTGCACGCGCATCCTGTCCTGTCCACCCTGCCCTCTCCCCACTCCGCCCCACTTTCTATACCCCGGCCCCTCTGCCCGCGTCCCTCACTGGATTCGACGTGCCCACCTCCTGACACCAATGCCCTCCCTCCATTACCACCTTTGCTCACCCTGCGCTATGCACGTCACACACCCGCACCCACCTCGCCACTGCGGCCTGTTCCGCCTGCTCGCCCCTTCCCGTTGATAAGCAGGCTATCTGGCCTTGCCTGGAATCTCACTAATGTTGGGATTCCTGTGTATTACCAAGTTAGATGTACATCTCCAGGATTAACACGAGTCCCGAATGGTTAATCAGGCACATCCTGCTTGAGGGTTTAATCAGCCCGCCCGAGAGCACATTAATCAGAACCTCCCATACTGATTAAGGTTCGATTCAACGGGTTGAATAATAGAGTCCTTATAATCGCTTGATTAAGGCTCTGTGGGGCCAACAAATATCCGGGAACTTAAATATCCACTCTGAATAACCAGTGTCTATCGGCAGAGGTAGAACTGTGGGTTTGACGCACCTTGCTGTGGTTGATTTGGCCCATTCTGGAGACGTGTCTGGACACATGATTAATCACCGATCAATGTTGCTATCCCAATATGGGTTCTTGACTCGGGCAAGGCTTCATTGGTGTATATCTCAACAACTACTGGACGGTTCGGGGAGATTAGGGTATCTACAGAAAGCTGATACCCAACGCTCCTTGAATCCAAAGGGGTTAATCAAGGGACTTTGACCATTAAACTGGTTCAACTCTGTTACCGTCCCAATTTGGGTTCTTGGCTTACTGCTATTTGCGGAACATAAGGCGCGAGCGCTTTTTCCCTGTTTTGGGCACTTTTTTGATGTTGATTTTCTTTTCCTCTAGCACCTTCAATTCTCGTCCAATTGTCTCGAAACTAGGTGCGTTCGACTTCCAAGGTCTGAATATAGTGCATAGGCCATTGAAAACAATTTTATGGCGCATTCCTCGTCCGCCAGGCAAAAGCACCGACTTTTCAGCTGTTTTCCCTCTCTGAACTGGGCAGGTGCTCGGGAAGATCCAAGACCTCGTCAGAATACTCCAGCAGGTGTATGATACTGCACTGGATGAACTGTATCTCAATAATACCACTACAAACACCGAAATGATTGTAATGCAGGTGGATCACAGTAACATTTGAGAGCAAAACTGTTGACCCTTGTCGAAGAGGACGGAGCACACCCAAGGGCTAGTACTTTGACTGAACAATCTTTTGTGAATTTTTTACTGCACTGTAGACTTACCTTTCCCAGAACTGCTTTCAGTGCATTGGAACGAGACACAGAAATTCACACCTAAAGGGCAGTCCTTTTGATCTCAGATTTCCTTTCTCTCTAGCACTCTCAATTCGTGTCCAATCGCATTGATACATGGCTCATTCGATTTAGGATGATGGAATACAGTGCATAGGCTACTGGATAATCATTTTCTGCCACATTATTCCCCTGAAGGCCAAATGATGCCATTTTCAACTGTTTACCCTTTAACATCAGAATGACAGCTTGGATGCTTCTGGAATTTTGTCACAGCAGTGTTATGGATAGTAGTTATTGCATTGTATACTTCTGTCAGCACGCACATAGTAAGAAACTCACCAACAAGCAAAATTTCCCGGCCCTCATTCAAGCTGATAGCTTGTAGAACCATGCTGATTTATTTCATTTGAACATCTTCCCGGTATTTATTACTGCACTATCAACTTCTGGAGACAAGAACTACATTGAAAGCTTCTAAATAGAGGCCCAAAACTCAGATCAAAGGAGGTTGATGCAGGATTGATGCTGTGATCCACAAATTGATCTGACTTTTCAAGTCTTGCTCTGAAGTCCCTGTGTATTTCTCACAAAAAAAAGTGTGCAGTGCAATAATATAGATCAAAAAAAATTGCCAAATAAAATAATTGGCCCCGTCCTGGCACCCACTTTATTGGGGGAAGGTCTTCAGTGTAGCCCCCAAATTCTGATATGATCAGACTTTATTTTACTCATTTGTGCACTTCCCATTGTATTTTCCAAAGTCAAAATCTTTCTTGCAACTTCTAGTACTGCCAAAACCTCCTAGACAAAATCTTAGAGGTATCTGAGCACCCACTGCATTGTCAGAGGGTCAACAGCTGAAAGGTGCATAATTTTGCACAAAATATTAAATATAGATACCAAAAATGTTTCCAGTAGCCTATACACTGTATTAAAGCTGTAAAAATCGAACACGCTATGTTCCGAAGATGATCTGACAAGAATTGAGGCTGCTAGAGGGAAAAGAAATCTGAGATCACAAAAGTGACAAAATGTGACAAAAATGCGCGTGCGCCTTATGTTCCGCAAATAGCAGTAATCGGCAATTGACGAGGTTATATCTCGGGAACCACTTGGCGGATTAGCGAGTTCTGGGTGTCTACAGAAATGGGAGACTCAGTGCTTTCTGAATCCAATGGTCCGAAGGGCAGGACAACACTATTTGGCTTGGAAGTTCAGTTGAGTCAGACAACCGATCGGAAACAAGGAGTTAAATGGCAGATCTTTAGCTTACTCAGGTAGTGTAATTAGAGTAGTATAAGCGTAAATGTACAGTATATAAGAAGGGCAGTTCTAGCATGGACGCACTACTGCAGTGGTGGTGGCACAGGTGCTAGATCCCAGTCTCATAAAGAGACTTGGATCTAGTGCTTGTGGCACTAACATTGGGGTGGCACAGGAGCTAGGTCCTGGTCTCAATTAAAGAGACTTGGATCTAGGGTTTGTGTTACAACGGGTAGTCCATGCTTGTGATCCTGGACGGTTCTATTAAGAGCTTTGCTTTGTTTGCACAATGTGATTAATATGTCTTGCCTTCGGTGGAAGTAAAACACATAATTTGGGATTGTGATTAAGATGTGTGAAGGGATTTGGGATTTGGATTGAGAACACAGCACCACTACAGCAGCCTTGGAAGGCTTATTATTTGGGATTATGGGATACGGTCGAAAGGGACCTTAAACAATCAGCAGCCTTGGAAGGCTTATATTTGGGATTGGTTTTGGATTGGTGTTGGATTGACGCACTTGGTTGGCTATGCCAAGAGAGGGTCTTAATCTCACCACAACAGTCTCGCACACCATTAGTCAAGTGCTCTCGTTCTGAGCGCTTGATTAAGGGCTTCAACCAGTCGAACTGAAGTATCTGTGTCCCTTTTCTACTCCTTCACAGTTTTGTGAAGAAGTCTAAAATGCATGAATACTCGTTGGCATGTCTAAGCTTGTGCAACCAGGGGGAACAAGGATGTGGATTCGGTTGGTGGTTGTGGCTTGTGCTGCTGCATTCCACTCATCGGTCCATGTTATCAGTAGTACTCCAGCTGTAGACGGACCGAGGCAAAGCCTTTCACCGGCCACACGACACAGAGTCAGATTGCGGTTTCGACCTGTGATAAAAAATGTTTACAATGTAATTGCCAGGTTGTCCAGTCCCTTCCGACCAGGTGGGCCTACCGCGTCCTGGGGTATTTTATTTCTTTATGGCGAACAACGATGTCAAGCTTGTCCCCCACAGGGCGAGTCCAGTTCTTCAACGTGTCAGTATCCAGCGGCTCTGCAAGGACGAAGACGCGCCAACAGTAGATGAATGGCGCAAGAACCGCACAAACATGTACGGGAGTAGTCAGCTTGTCCCGGGCCAGGAGAAGGGTGTTGAAGAGGAGATTATTAGTGGTGTGGTTGTGAAGCATTACAACTAATATCTCGTATATGCATTCATGTTTTTCTCTCTCCAAAATTTTTATTTCAATCGAATTTTAATTGAATTGACCTGCCATTGTGTTTCTTTTCCGTTTTCTCTCGATTTACATCAATATAGATGTGTCAATGCATTCATTTCATCATTTCCGACTCTTCTGAAACGCGAATTTGAATGGTGCACCGCACTTTGTAGTATTTTCTCCTTTTTACAGCCAACACGTGATCACAACGTGGAAAAATCAATGGCCATAAAGGCCGGTCCACCGGGAACTTTTTGTGTTCACCACCACATCACTATTATGTCCTCAGCCCGGATTATCCCCTTTCCGGCCACCTCCACCGTCGAATCCCAGAAGGAAAACACATCTCTCAAGCAGACAACTTTGCTAAGCGTGTTGGCCAAAGGACTTACCAAAGGCCGGAAACACACCATCATGCTCTTGAACGGCGGTGAGCACGAAGCATATTCGCTTCTAATGTGTCTCTCATGTGTTTTAGTCATCCTAGATGAGGTCAATCTGGCCGCCTCAGTCCCCGTTACTCCTGAGGTGTGTCTACTCCCCGTGATCAATGTGTCTCCCACTTTCTGACACGTTCTTCAGGTCCTCAACGCGATGAGACTCGACATGATTCAGGTGCATAGCTTCCAAGTCGGCGCAGTGGACTGGTTATGCCCAGGTTAAACATGCAAAAGAAAACCGATATTGAAGACTTACCGGTGAGACGTGGTGGTTGAGAAGTAAGTGCGAATAGCATTAGCGCCCATCGGTCCGTGTTTTTATAGTGGCTGTTTTGGTAGCTGATATTTGTAGACGAGCCGTGAATACAGGTCGCACCTCGTATTGAACACTTTGACCTCCCGATTTGTATAACGAGTTCGGACATCACCGGATCGGCAATCACATGATCAGTAGAGTCGGTTAAGGTGAGTTGAAATTGACGAAAGGTTTTTATTTTGCTGTGCAAGTCAGTAATAAGAATACAGAGTATAAATCCTAAAGTATGAGTCATGCTGTGCGCAGCATCGGCCCTCCCCCCAAGTGCAGCGTGCAATGGATCAAGTCACACTGGCAGCTGTCTCCTGGGCTTCCTGGAAGTCTTTCCACTTGGGATTTTGCTTCGGGGCTCGAATGCCACGAGGATTGTGATGCGGAGCAGATACGCGAGGCCTGCCGCCGTAGGCCTTGACAGGACTCGCGAGAAATGGCGAGGTGAGTGGTCTGCCACCAGAAGGAGATGTGGGAGGAGTTTCAGGAAGAGGTGAGTCCCAAAGTGGAGGTAACTGCAGCTGTAACGGAGCCGGTGCTTGAATGAGTGTCTCATCGATGAGCAGCTTGTTGTCATCATCCCAGAAAGTCGGTGAGCTGGGGGCACTACTTGGAGGGAGAGGATCACCACTTGGAGTGTCCTCCTCAAGCTGCGGGTCCGGGTGATTTGTCGAGGTGAGTGGTGTCAGTTGTGGAGAGGGGGGCTGCTGTTCTGGTCTGTTTCAGCGAGGATGGAGGTGCGTAGTTGGTGTCTGAAGCCCTGTGCTTCCTCCCTTTCTTGAATTCGAAGGGCATGGTCGCCTCAATTTGAGCAGCTTTTGCAAATTCATGGCAAAAGCCCCTATTCCTTCCGGATCCTCTACTGCACAAATACATGGTTTTATTTATTTTGACCTCACCAGGTGATATTACAGCTCTTTGCGGAACATAAGGCGCGGTTCATTTTTTTCTATTTTCGACAGTTTTGACTAGAACAGCCGCAACGGGCTGAGTTTTGATCGGATTTCCTTGGGAGTAGGCCCGCTCAAATCGCATTGAAAATCTGCAGAGGATGAAATGCCGGCTTTTAAATGTAATTACAGAATGGAATTTCTTCAGAAATATCATGGTTTTGCCTAGGACAGCTGTAGCACAATGAATAATTGTCCGATCGAGCTAATTCTTGAATATGTTATGTATCTGGGATGTTAATAGAGGATGGTGCATGGCCATAAGCATTTCCTGACCCAACGTGATTTTGCACTCAGTTTATTGAGGGGAATATTCATGTTCTGTGAGAAGCAGAGCTCTAGATTGGAACTGGCGTATACCCATATCTGTCGACCTTGTGGTCCCTTAGAGATATTTTAGATACATGACATATCCAAAGACTAGGTCAATTGGACCATTATTCATTGTGCTACAGCTGTCCTAGTCAAAATCATGATATTTCTGACGAAATTCTATTATGTAATTACATTAAAAAAGCCGTTATTTCATCCTCTGCAGATTTTCAATGCGATTTGAATGCGCCTACTCTGAAGGAAATCCGATCAAAACTCAGCCCATGGCGGCTGTTCTAGTCAAAACTATCGAAAATAGAAAAAAATGAACCGCGCCTTATGTTCCGCAAATAGCTGTAATATGCGACATCATTGTATGCAAGAAATTTCCTTCGCATTGGGCACGTATCAGCGCTCTTGTGCAGAAATCGACAACGGATGAAGCCACTTCCCAAACGGGACAGGGGTCTTGATGGTGATTTGATGGGGTCTACTGTGGTCTTGAAAATCTAAAACATAGAAATTAAAGAGAAATGTTCTGTGATAACGTAGGTGGTACAAAGTTTGTGCTACGAAGAGTTTGAATTTTGACCCTCTCAAAATTTTGTGAAAGTCAAAGCAACCTCGGCATCTCCCGTGCTCCGCATTACGACCACTAGTTCACGGGGTGTCACCCGTCACCACATCCCGAACCACCACCATCGAAAAATGGAAGGCTGGATTCTACCTCAGTTGTACCTCAGCGGATCTACGATAAACGGGGCTCATCTGCATTGACAGCGAGTCCACGATATTCAAGACCGCGAGGACAGCTGTGAGAGGACGTGGTTATCTCCGTCGCTGTTAGTGATCACTGCAGGGCCACTATCAGCGACCTAGATTCGATAAAGACATACAAGAAGCCCTTTGGGGACAGTGGTCAACGGATACTGGTAGTACAACATATGTACAGACCGGCGAGCTGGTGAGGGGTGGGGGGGATTTTGCATCGCAGCTTGGCCAGCACATTGCGACGGAAACCCTTTGCCCTACGCGGCCCGGCCCGGTCAGATCTAATCACAAACTTATCTCGAAGTATCATGTGGGTACAATAAGATAAGATTCAAAAACAGAGCAAACAGATTGAGGTGTTGGCTCGCACTTTCTGTTTGCCATTTTCTCCTTTCTTCATTTTATATGTAGTTTTTTTATTTGTAGATAGCTTGCATGCGTACCTGCAGGGACTGTTGAGGGCGACACATGAGTTGATCTTCTGGCTGGCGGGGAGTTAAGGTCAATGGCGAGGAATCAATGTTGACCACCCACAAGGTTATAGCTGTACAACCTACCTGTTGTGGCCACAACAGATCGGGAAGATCAAGTCATGTTTAGTCTTTCCGCCCCCCTTCAGTAGTGCGTGTGTTCTACGTAAAGATACGGTAGCTTTTTTAGCCTACAAGGAGTTACCTAAGTCTTCGTAGTAAACTGGTTGTTCCAATTGTGGGACCATGCCAGTATAATATATCCTCCTCCTCCTCCCCAAAAGTTCACTGGATTGAAAGTTCACAGCTCGGCAATCAGCCAACAATTCCCATAAAAATTAATCCGGCGAATGCCAGAGCGAAATTTTGCAATTTTCTAGGCCCATTTGGGCCAGGAAAACTCATTGTCACCGTCACCGACCTTCAGTTCACAGGTCTCCGTCACCCGTCACCTGAACCAGTGGTCGTAATACTACAGTAATCGAGCTGATTATCTTCCAGTCGCTTCGCCGACAAGTCTGATCGACACATCATCAACCATCCCCGGCGAATCCGACTGGTTTACGAGTCTAAATAAATGTCGCAGCCGCGCTCTCACGCTATTCCGATGTGGCGGCTCATATTCCGCTTCCCAATGAATCGAAGTAACGCGTTGACGTTGTCCAGTCACTGCTTTAACATGGAGTAGCCCCGGAGTGCTAGAATGATTGTTGATTTTTGGGAGTAGAAAGAAAGGTTCGACTAAAACATCTCAATTCTGATCCTGTGTACTACAGTGTGCATATTCACAGGACCAATATGTATGAAAGAGCCGAATATCTTGCTGGATATGAGGCATTTTACAAAAACTGGCACCGAGCACCTGCCCTCCCCAAACCTTGTTCATGCACCTGATGATGCTCCCGGGATTTTGGGCGAGACGTGCCCTACTTCTTATACGGGTTGTCCCGGTGCTATGACATTGCCGCGGAGATGGCACCCCTCGCGTTCGTCCCGCGCATGCCCGGGCCGATCTTCGTGTTCAGGTTTCATTACAGGTGCGACAAGACCGGCCTGCTACCCTTGGCCGACGAGTCTGAGTCGCATGATGACATGGTCTTAGGGCACCCACATCAGCCCCGAGGGTTCTCGAGATAGACTCAACGAAGCCAGCATCTATCACCGTATTGGTATTCCGAAATCACGCTAGGTTTCATCCAAGACTACAACTTGATTTATTCCCCGGAATCTCTGGAAATCTCACTGTAAATATGCTCCATCACTGACAGAGACACTACAAAACGAAGTTCATCCCCGACCAGAAAGGTCAAGTTTGAGTCACTGGGCAGCTCCCCTATCGCTCATACGATAAGCGACGACCTGTATGCAGAGCCAACCTCAGCCTACCGAGCAACACGCAATGCATGGCGCACTTCCACACGCGATCCGTCCCCCTACTGCGCAGTCCGCTGGGTCTTGAAAGCAGGCTTTGAGCTGAGTGCAACGATCAGCGAGTCAGTCTCTACGGTGGGAGTGGCAAATACTCACGCAAACTTGAGCATTGACAGAAACAACTGCGGAAAGGGTAACAATGAAGGCAATGGCTTTGAACTGCATGATGGGCGTCTGAGTGGTTGGTTTCGTACGGCCAAATGTGTGCTTTTAATGTAGTTACTGGCAAGCATCGTGCCAAGCAGAACCATCACATCCAGACTCCACACATACGGGATTTCAGCATTACATACAGTGTTTGAATCAAAACCGTTACGTGCGAGCGGCCTGTTCCGTGTATAGATGGTCTGTTCCTGGATAGATATGCATCAGCCAAGGCATGTTACGAGATCACTCATCGGCGATCAGCACCCGTTTCCGCAGGTATCCGCAAACATTCTGGCCATCCTCGGACCCGCGTAGCAGGGAACGGCACGTTTATGGCACTGCGAGTTATAACCAGCGAGGGGTTGAAATATTTGTTTACAGACTCCCGAGCCCTCGCGGCGGCTGTTCGTTAAACCACTCGGCGTGATTCCAATAAGACGAGCGATAAGAAGTCAAAAGGCATTCAGGCCAGCAGATCCTAGCTGTCTTGTCCACCAGATAATGGGGTCTGTCGTCGTCAAAGTACCGCACTGCCAAGCTAGTCTCGTAGAGGGGAGAGGCACAGAACTTGAAGTGCGTGCACGCAACAAGAACTTGTGAACCCAGTCCGCGGGGTATCTGTATCGCGCCGCTCCAACCCAACACGTGCCGCGCAGTTATTATTATATGAAATCTCCGTTTATTATTCGGGGGACTTGGGCAACACAAGTCCGAGGCGTGGGCCGGGACGAGTTCCGGGCAGAAGAGTCAAGTTCATGCAGTCGGATGATAAAGAGGACCGCGAGAGACGGGAAAATGGAACACAAAACCGTTAGAGACGAAGAGAAGAATATGATGGGACATACAAATGAATAAGAAAATAAACATCTACCGCTTCCCGGCATGCCTGGGAAAATCTATTAGCTTGGAATGGAACACGATGGGTTTCGTACGTACGATTTGCCGCTCAAGCCTACTGCCATGCGGAATTGAGCCCTCGCGACCGTCGGCGAGCGGTATTCGGATCTAGTGTTTGGGGTTGAAACCATTGTAGGTTCATGGATGGTAGGAACGGGCCTTAGATTCTTGTATTCCCTGCTCACTCCTTGGCTCTTGGCGAGTGTATGTATAGAACCCCTCATGGAAGGATTCCTCTCACCAGAGTCCAGGCCACCACGTTCAAACTCCTCTCCCTCCCCACTCTGATCCTCCCGTCGCGAGGCAGACCAGGCCGGAAGGGCAGAGAACAGTGAGCAGAGGCATGGATCCAGGGCGTATGAGTGGCCTCGTCGAAGCGCAGTGACTGGAAGATGCGCAGGCGGCGCCCGGTCAAGATGGACACGCTGATTACATTGTAACCGGGAAGCATGATCACAGATATCCTTCGTCACGAGGAAGAAACAAAAGGAAACCGCCAAAGTGCACGCGCATTGACACCATCTGGAAAGAGCTTGAAATCGAGAATGTGTCGTAATGTGCCGCTTGCAGAGAATGTACCATGCATCGAATGAACGGCGCAGCCGAGTTTGGTGCATCCATTGCGGCAGCCGGCTGCACAATGAAGACGAAAAGAGCTCCCGTATGTTTGCGGACGTCATGAGAGTCTGAGACGAACCCTAGCAGCGACAGGCCAGGAGCGAGCCGAGACCACAATGTTCCTGAAGAGGGTGCACAGTGAGAGGATCGAGTGAGCACTGAGCAGAAAGCCGCAGTACTCAAAAGGCCTTTCGGAACACTTTGGAAACACTGTAGCGCGGTCCAACAGCCTCAGGGTCGCACGCAGATATCTGGCAGCGGTAACGAGTAGTCTCTTTCAGACAGACGCTACAGACAGGTACGCTTGTACCTTGCATGTTTGAGGTAGTGAGGGAGCAGGGTGAACGAGGCTTGAAGAGCTTGGAGGAGTATCCTCGGGGACGGCTGGCAAGGACTTGGGTCCTGGGGATTGCCAGTCAATTTCTTGAGGCAGACGAAATTTATGAGATTTACCGAAATTTATCAACATTCACCCAACTTTGCTTCATGCTCATCTCAAAGTGTCAGATTCTTACATATTTTGTGAGGTGCCGAGATAATTTGCTCAATTTTTATCCAAGATTCTCGGCAAATGGTGGACATTCTCTTGCAAAGTTGTTCCCGGTTTATGTGACCCTTTCCAAGCGCGAATGTAGATACTCACCGGCAAAGCGTGGTAAGCGCAATCAACACGAGGAACAGTGGTGCATTGTCTCCCTCAGTTGTTGGAGAGGTTGTACAAGTTTGTACCTCTATATATAGCACTGGCCACCACCACTGGACAAGTTCTCCATACACACAAGGTTTGTCGGCGACAGCCCTAAACTATACGTCAAAGTTGACATCAGGCGCGAACTGCGCTGTGGCAGAGCCGGATGGCCGAGGTGTGGAAATATTTCACACGGCTGGCTAGACGACGACTACATCAGCTGGATTATTCTCAGCATTTTTATTACTTGCAGCTTCATCTGGTTCAAATACCAGGGCTGCATCGATTCCCTTCATTCATTTGATTATTTGGGCTTGTCAGGGGAACCCCTGCTCCGGCACCTTCGGCTCCGTCTTCAGGCCTGTCCTCGGCTCCGAGTCGATGGAGAAGGTTTTCGCTCTTGGCGCGTTGATATCCATCGGCCCAACATCGCAGGCGGCAGTGTGGTCATATTTACGAGACCCATACTCTCGAGCCACTCGACGCGGGATCTTATATGAAAATGTGGCCCATGCCTTGGATGACCGCACAAGCAAGACTTGCAGCTGGGTGAATCTATCCGCCCATTTTCCTGGTACTGAACAGATTCCGTCTCGCTGCGGCGTATGATGGTGATCTGTAAGTAATATGAATTCCTCGGCAAGTCGGGTTATTCAATGCACTGGTACTATCGGCCAGGCACGGGCGACTCGCGCATACGTGCCCCGTAAAGCAGGGGCTACATCTGCACCTTATATATAGACGGCGACTTGGCGCGGTCGGATATGGAATCCAAACACAGTTGTGAGTCTCGAACTTTCATCCACTATGCCCAGCCCTTCTCGTCACCCGGGCATAATTCCGGTGAAATGTATTCATGGCTCCACCTTTTCTGGGCGCCGAGGTAATATAATTACTGCCGGTGCCTTCGGACGCCGACGGCTCTAGATGGTATAAAGAGGAAAGATCTGCATGCCAATGAAGCTGCATTGCAACCATGCACTTCACCCGTTCGCTCATCGTCCTCGCCGCGTTCGCTGCTTCCGCTCTCGTGCAAGCGGCCCCCAGGCCTCAGCACCAGCCTTAAAAGAAATTGTCAGTGCACTCACATCCCCTCATTCTGATCTCGTGGTCCTTGTTTTTATTTCGTTGTCTTTTTCAGGGTGCGGATACGAATAGACATGCAACTGCCAAGAGGATGTAGCGACCGGATGTGTACTCCAGCTCGATGACTGTTCGCAGGAGCACTACTGGCCGCCGCAGTGCACCGGATGCGGCACCTGTCCGGAGATCTGCGTCGACTGTAAGCGCTCTTTCATCCAATCTATGGGCGTCTTGTGTTGAGAACTGACTACTACCCCGACCAGTCTTCACATGCGTCTCACACTGAACCGGCAAGGGCGGATATTTGCGCGGAACTCGAGTTTACTTCATTCGTTATGTCGTTGTAAGCTTCAATTGATACTACTGATGTGAGATTCAGACATAGTGAATGAGTGGGCGAAAAGATTCACGCTAGAGAGACACGGATAATTTGACGCCCGAGCAAAGGCCGGAGATCATAAGCGCCGGTGAGATCGTAATTGGTTGTCTGCGATCTTTGTTTTATCTGAGCGTGTGTGTCGTCCGCTTCTCCGACATTCCCGATCCGCATGACCCCATCCTATCCAATGTCAGAATTGCCCTAAACTCCATGCTGCGGCGATGCATATATCGGAACGGTGGCTGAGTGGGGTGGCTGAGCAAGTGGCTCCGGCAGTTTCGCCACAGGTGGCTGTGTGCGGGAAAAAAATTTGCCCCGCAAAATCTGAAAAAATTCAGGGAGGCTACGCTCATTTGGAGGGAATCACAGCTGCACCGGCGCAATCTCGGGCAGGCAGGTACATACCAACCGCTATGACCCACCATCCAAATTCGAACCTATTCCACCCAAGATTCGGTCAGTGCCATCCCGTTTACGGCCGGATCCTCTGGCTGTTTATATAATGCAAGGTAGTCCGATGGTTACCGCGGGAGTGTGAAAGGGACGGAATGTTATTGCATAATCGTCGGAGTTAGTCAATTTCAATGTGCTTTAGCATGCATATTTCGTTCATTCCAAAATACCTCTGGTATCCTAGTAGGTGTGATTAAACATCCTGTCTCTTTAGAATTGTGGCAATCCATCGGGAATTGAAGTTTTGGGCCACCCGCGGAATTTGCCGTGACTTCTTAGTGGTGTTCGGGGGGAAAAAATAGCTTTTCTGGCCAGAAACGGGTCGAAAAATACCAGGAAAGTTCCAAGATACATAAAGGCAATCAGTACTGGGTGCTCACCAAATGAGTGTATGTTCGCGATTTTCTCAATGCAACTCTAATCGAAATTCTCGCTGGTAGTCGGCCTAAACGGCGCGCCGCCGTTGTCGTAACCAGGTACATGAGTCAATCGTGGAAGCCGCTACTCGAGTCCTACTGCACCCCCACTGTATTACTACAAGTCCTGTCTGCACTTCCGACCTCGAATATGACCTGTTTTTACCTTAACCTGTTCGCTGGGTCCTGTCCGCCGTTCGTCGCGGGTCACAACAAACAGTCCATAAATTCGTCGGATGGTGCGTAAGTTCGTCGGCCTGCGATGCAAGATCGTCGCATGCCAAATGGTGCTGTTAAAGCGCAACTTCGTCAGATGCGAGCAGACGTGGGGCCAAGTGTTGATTCCAGGTGCCTCAGCTGCCAGTATACATCTGTCCGTTGCATATACCGTGCATATTCCCGCCCAGCCCGCATGGGGCGGCTGTCAAAGCTCCTGGTCCTCCTCAGTGTTGAGAATTAAAACCATTGCGGCATCGCGGTTGCGAAACATGAATTTGGTGACTCTAGTGAACCGCGAGAAAACTGGATTGATGGATTAAAGACGGTGTCTGCATCCCAAAAACATATCTATTTCGACTCAATAGATGGTAAAGTGCGTGAAAATTACAAAAGATCAGAGGAGGAGGAACTAAAAAAATGTATATGTGGATGCAGATCCCTTTAGTCGATTTCTTTTGATTAGAGTTGTACTCTATATCGTAGGATTCAAAACTCATGTTGTGCGGTAAATCAAGCACTGTTGCTCCGACCCTATCCCCTAGCGCCGGGCTGTTTTGATTTCCCCATAGCCGTAGGGCGGCCCTCTTCGGCGAGGGGATTCGATGATTGTGTATGGCATTTCTGAAGGTGGGTATTTATATCCCGCTGCCGCTCTCATGCTTGACTCTTTTTTCAGACACACCCGTCCTCAGTCCAATTCCGCTTCCTGTTCTTGAAAGACCTTTTTTCGGTAGGCCCAGATGGAGATTTCCCGTTGAAGATGCGCATTAAATTTTTCGGTGGAGCGAACGGATGTTTGGGCTTTTTCAACATCTTCGTTTACCTTGGCTTTAAACGAGGGCTACCTATCGCCCGTGCCCAACCTGACTTACACTAGTATCCCCCGGTCCCTCGCTCCCCAGTGCCTCCATCTCTTATCTCCCCTGATGAGTCCACGGAAGGGTTAAAGGAAGGTACGCACCGTAGATAGCACCTGCGTCTTATTTGAGGGCCAATTGCCTCGGTCATGACGAGCGGGGATTAGTAGAGCGCATGCCGACGCTCCCTTGGTGGAAGATCGATTCGTTGGACCGGCGAAGGGTCGGGATAGTGAATGGAAAAAAAAGGAACTACAAGGAAAGACGGGGAGGAAGAGAAAATGGAGGGGTGCGGATAAGCAAGAGGGACGGAAACGAGGAGCGGAGAAAGCGAGGGAGCCGCACATTATAAAAAACATTCTGCCCCCCCCAGATGGAACATCGGCCCGGCGAAATTCGAGTGCGCGATCGGGGTCGAGCCCCCAGAGCGCAGCACGGAAGGAGTCGGAGACGCCGTTGAAGGCGCCGCAGGAGCCCTGTGCGTGCGTTAGCCAACAAACACGAAGTAAGGGAGTGAAAGGAATGAGGCGAAGACATACACGAGAGGGAAGGACGCACTGTATTTGTCTCAAACATCAAAACACGGCATCCTCACGCTCTGCGCATACACTGTCGCATAGGTTCACAAATTAAAAGCGGAAACGAATGGATTTTAGAAGACTCGGGATGAGTAAGAGAGAGAGGATGTCGCCGCGATGGTTAACAAAGTTACTTAGACAAACTAACTTAGCCCTATAAAACTAACTTTACTTTACTTGTGGCAGACAAGTAAAGTAAAGTACAACAAAGTTACTTGTAAGTAACTTACGTAACTTCTAAGTAACTTGCAAGTAACTTAAGTAACTTCAAGTTACATGTGTAATAGGTACCCCAGAATCTATTTCAGCTTTGTGAGGTCGTGCCAAGTGCCAATTCACGCTCTCACGACTCTAGCTTGACGAACTTGGCAGGATTTGATGCCATCTGATGGCATAAGTTACTTTGTCTGATTGCATTGATCTAACTTGGTGGGGCAAGTTACTTCCGAGTAACTTGAAGTAACTTCAAGTAACTTCAAGCAATAGAAAGTCAATGTGTAAGTAGATGTAAATAAGCGAACTGAAACAGGTCTAGGGCTTTTTCTTCACGAGCTATTCAGCTTTCACAATTAGTGCTTCAGGTTTTCGCACCCTACAGCGCCCCTACCGGTGATTATTGCATGTCTTAGGCTGCGCCCACATGCACTTTGTTTTAACACTCAATTTTCTTTCACGGAAAATGCTAGTTCGGCCATCCCCGTGCCATTATCTCGGTCAGTTTATCATTCGGGATTAGAACAACTAAAACCAAGCTTCAAGACATCACCAAACATCTGCGGGCTCCGGTGTGCCTGTGGTTTTTTTTTTTTTTTTAGTATTGAATCAAAGTGATGGTAACTCGAAGTGTAGCAGAATTAATAAGTACAAGCGGCTGCTCGGCCGCTTTGCGGCCTCGCATCCCCTTCCTCTGGTGTGAACTGGAAGTGTAACAGAGATGGATTGTGCCTGTAAAATCTATTCAAAATAAGTTCAGTCCCTGAGTTTCACAATAAATTAAACTCAGGGACTGAGCATTCAAGACGACCCATTTTACTGGACTTGCCGAGGCTGTACACGTTGAGTGATGACGGGATTTTACGCGGCCCGCGGCAGGAAACAGAGAACTCAACGAAAAAGGTTAGAGTTGATGGCGGAGTTTAAAAAGGCTTCGGACACCCGTAATTTTAAAATAATTTTAAAAGTGAGTTTGGTCTGGGTCCTGTTTGGCTTCACCAGTATCTAAATCATTTGGTATTCTGTGACTAGTACTTTGGCTTTCCACCTACAGCGCACTAAAGGCACTCTTACAATTGCGGAACGGTGTGGTTACAGATATTACGACCATGTACAGGCATGTAGAACGAGATATATTTAAACGAAGCTAGAAAACACATATCTTCGCCTCCTGCACGGCCTGGACTCGACTTGACTCAAACAATTGATGGACTAAGACTTACCCTGTTCTATATACTCATGGGCCAAAGAATACATGAGAATGATACGTGCGTGGCACGGCTTAGAGTCACTTCGATTATATAGAAGGTTGTGCCTACAGAAAAGGAACGAGGAAATGAGCAGAGTGCATACAAATCAAACTAAATGGGTAAGTTTTGTATAGAAGAGGTGAATGATGAGGGGTTCAATGAGAGAAAGAACAAGATGCAACCTCGGAAAAGAAAAGTAAGCGAACAGTCCACGGGGAAATTTTCAGGGAAACATACAGATAGAATGAAGAAGGCTAGATATCAGTGTTCAGTCTTGGCGGCGAAGTCGAATTCCTCTGTGGAAAAGGTTTCAGTTATGTCCCGGGTGATCTTACAGACCATATGTCAACGGTTCATTAGTACGGTGACTAACCGGCCATAACCGTAACCATAACCGTAATGATGCTCCTCAGAGCTCTTACGGTTATAGTACGCCTATGGTATACCCTCAACCGCACTACCGTAGATACGGGTATGGTGCCGATTACACTGTATCATTGAACTTTGAGTAACAATGAAAGGATTTATACTAGACACTGTGGCAGAGTGAGAATGATAAATACTAAGATCTAGAGTACTCTACAGGTGTCAGGAAACATCTACTGTGGTCCTTGCATGGTCATGTCAGAACCGTACAAGTTAGCTGTCAACAAGTTAGATTTGCCAAGTGTGGGAAAAGTAAGGTAAAGTACCGTAAAGTTAGCCCCGCCAAATCGAACCGGCGATCAAAGTTCAAGTTAGCTGCCATAAGTTACTTTATACACTCTCTGAATAAAGTAACTTATGCAACCTAACTTTAACTTTGATCGCCCCTTCGACTTGGCGTGGCTAACTTTACGGTACTTTACGGGCGATCAGCCAAAGTAACTTGCCATCAGATGGCATCATCTACTGCCAAGTTCACCTGTTCATACATGTCTCTTCGCAGCTTGCATTCCCGCGGCTTCCATAAATCCAGGGTTATTAAGGTGGCAAAACCACCAGACCCTAGGGTCAGTCCCCAGGGGTTTTCTTACCCCTGAGTTAGGTTTTCTAGCTGTAGACACTGTTCCTACAGCTCACTGTAGGCCATCTACCATGTGAGTGTAGGGCAGCTGACTCTGACCATAGCTGTAGACACCATGCCTACAGCTCACCATAGGGCATCTACCATGTAAGTTTAGAGTGCCTGATTCTCACCATAGCTGTAGACACCATTCCCACAGCTCACCATAGGCATGTGAGTGTAGAGCAGCTGACTCTCACCATAACTATAGACACCGCACAGCTCATCATAAGCCATCTACCATGTGAGTGTAGAGCAGCCGACTCTCACCATAGCTGAAGACACTGTTCCTATGGCTCACTATAGGCCATCTACCATGTGAGTGTAGAGCAGCTGACTCTCACCATAGCTGTAGACACTGTTCCTACAGCTCATCATAGGCCACCTATCATGTGGGTGTAGAGTGGCTGCCTTCTCTCACCCCTAGCTGTAGACACCATTCCTACCACTCATCATAGGCCATCTACCTTGTGAATATCCATGTGAGTGTAGAGCAGCTGCTCACTATAGCTGTAGACACCATTCCTACAGCTCACCATAGGCCACCTATCATGTGAGTGTACAGTGGCTGCCTTCTCTCACCCCTAGCTGTAGACACCTTTCCTACCACTCACCATAGGCTATCTACCTTGTGAATATCATTGGTGAAGGATTAAGAGCATGGGAATGCACAACTCTTGAATTGCCCTTGGGTCTTCCAGCTGTGATCAGCGGTCTTTGACCTTGAATCATCTGTATTGTTGAGATGGCACAACACTAATTATGCACTGATTGTGCATCATTCAGGTTACAAGGTAGATGTCCTCCACATTGCCAAAAAGCTGTTTCAGCAGGAGATCCTCGATCAGGTGGAATAATTTTCCACTTGTTGGATTGATCCACAGATTTTTGATGCAACAGTAAGCTGAGAGTATGACTACCCTGTCTTTAGTGGATATCCAGGGAACAAGGGGGTTGCACATAGAGGCTCCCAGAAAAGGGAAAAAAGCAGACTGGATAATGGGCAGGATGATATGGGTTTAAAATTGACAAAGGCCGCATGTGAGCCACTGTTTTAGATATCATGCACTCCAGCTCAGGGGGAAAGGCTGAGGATGATTGTGGTTGATCCTCAAACATTGGTCAGATATCCCTGAGGTAAAAAAAACAAATGAGAAGAAGGCATAGATTTAGTGGTAGACTGGTAAACCAAGATCTGAGCACCAATCACACTGCCACAATAGACAACACTGCTTGAATGATAGGCACCCATGAGCATCTATGAGCCACTGAAATTTAATTCCAGTACTCCTCGAGTTTTCAAGGCCAAGAGGGAAAAGGTTGACAGACACACATATCTTGAGATTATCTACTTCAAAGTTCTCAATTTGTCTGAGTTACAGTCTCTGCAGCCATCTTGGGCATGCAGATCCTGAAATTGGTAGTTCAACAAATTGTCAGGCACAGGAGCATGAGGATGATGACAATGACTTGAAGCATAAATCAATGTGGAGTTGAAGAATTTGTATTCAATTAAGCATCACAGCTGCTGAAGCACACTGTATTAAATATCCTTGATGCATGATCAATCAACTGCTGGTGGAAATTTTGCTTCTTCTCAAGTTGGGAATTTCTTGAGATGTTTGCATGGAAAAAAAAAAGTTGGCAGAGTGTGCATATTCAGGGCAATCGGATCATATCCCCGCAATGCAAGCCGACATCTCCCTCATCTGCCAACTGCAGACGGACTTCTCGTCATTCAACATCCATTAATTTTGCTGTCGCCTCACTCAGTCCCCTGCATGTGACAGGTGTGGCGCTGCCTTTGAGACTACCTCCTCCATTGCCCTGCATATGAGCACCTGCACCCACCACTCCAAGCTGCCTTCTACAAAGCCAATATCCTCGGCACCGTCAACATCTACTTGCTCCTCACCCACCCCATGCTGCTGAAAGCCATGATCACCTTTGTCAATCTTTCCCACCACTTCAAATGAACCTGCATACACTACTCTTCTCCCTTCCCTCCTCCCTCTCTCTTCCTTCCTTGTCTTTTTTCTGCTCTCTCAGTATTTACCCTACGTACTCGTATAATTAGAGTCAACCTCTCAGATACCCCTCATAGATACGATACCAACCCATCACGGGCTGACTTATATCCTCTGTGCGATTACATCCATCCATCATCTTTCTCCGCGTGCTACCCTACTTTTCATTCTCATTCATCTTCCCTTACTTGTAAAACTGCTGCTAAATCACCCCAAACTTGTTACCTTACATACATACAGAACTAGCATAGCTAGATGTACTGGTGCATAGCGCTTATGGCCAGTTACAGCAAAATAGAACTCAGGTTCAATGCTCGTCAGCTGAAACAGTGTTGTTGCTCTACATCACTGCTCAGTTGGATAACTGTACTACTGCAAGAAATATTTTCGGTGGGAACATGAACATGTAAGGATTTAGCTTTGACTGGTAGGTACTATCTACAATTCTAAAATAACTGTAACCAGTCTT
>JARKIC010002389.1:0-64227 GCA_029378375.1 Mycena olivaceomarginata
GGCCTTCCTAGGGACGCTTGGCCTCATGCCAATTTTTATGAAGGATTTCGCCGACGTCTCCATCCCACTAACCCAGCTGTTACAAAAAGACGCGCCATTCCAGTTCCTCAACGAGGAGATAGAGGCGCAGAACGCATCAAAGGATCTTCTCATAAATTCCCCAGCGCTGCGGCAGATCGACTACGGCAGATCGACTACGCGTCTGGGAGATGGTGCATCATAGACGTCGACTCATCCTTCAGAGGAGCCGGATATGTTCTACTCCAGCTAGGAGAAGACGGGAAAGAGTACCCCTCGAGATTTGGATTGACCACCTGGAACGAACGAGAATTGTGCTACTCACAGGTGAAGCTCGAGCTATACGGCTTGTGCAGGGTGTTGAAAGCGTACCGAATGTACCTTGTGGGGATAAAGAACCTCCTGGTCCGAGTCGACGCCAAATATATAAAAGGAATGTTGAACAACCCTGATATCCAGCCCAACACCACGATCAACCGATGGATAGCAGCCATCCTCTTGTTCGATTTCGAGCTCGAGCACACCCCAGGGAAGCGACATGCGGTACCGGATGGATTATCTCGACGAAAATCGGCTCCCGAAGATCCGGAGGAGGACGATGATGTCGAAGAATGGATTGACCATGCGTGCGGATTCGCTGTTCATGTCATGAACTGGCAGAGAACACCTTGAACATCCCTTCTTGAAACAATCCCGGCAGCACTAATAAAAATAGCTGGAGTTCCGGTTAGCCGAATGGTGGAGACAAATCATCTCCGAGTCGAGGAAGCGAAGCACCAGCCGCCGGTTAGCGTCTTCGTTAACATGATCGACGATCAGATCTACGAGATCCCCAGAAGCGATAAGCAGGACAGGCAAGACACCGAGTTGGACCGGATCTGAGCATTCCTGGGCGACAAAGTTTGACCAGATGATCTGTCTCAGACCGAGTTCGGGTGATTTGTACGAAAGGCCTGCCAGCACTTCGTAATAGAGGACGCGTTGTGGAGAAGGAACCCCCAGAACGAGCACCAGCTAGTTCTTCTGCGGGGAAAGCGCGCTGCTATCCTAAAACAAGTTCACAACGAACTTGGACACAAGGGATTCTACATCTGCAGACGAAGGCTCCTCGACCGATTTTGGTGGCCATTTTTGGACAAGGATCTGAAATGGTATCTTAAAACATGTCATGAGCGCCAGCTCCGCCTTTCATGGAAGTTCAACATACCACCAACGGTTGCGGTTCCCTTGCCGTTATTTCATAAATTCCACGCAGATACCATGCTTCAACTACTTTATTAGCTCAACTTAAGTTCGGACCGAAAGTATCCCCCGTCGCACTCATCAGTTCCGTTGAACTTAAGTTCGGTTACCGTACTGTATACCTGCTACGCTACATGTATCCTACATAGAATTTAGAACTTAAGTGCTTGCATCTGGTGTAAAGTTCGAGCAGAACTTCAGTTTCAATAGAACTCAAGTTTCGTAGAACTCAAGTTTTGATAGAACTTAAGATGGTATAGGAACATATAAAAAAAACATAAACAAGTACCTAAGTCACCGCCAACGAGCACTCAAGTCCCACAGAACTCAAGTTTGCCACCGAACTGAGGAAATCCCCTGCGACTCAAGTTCGGGCCAATCTTAAGTCCTACGGGGAATTCAGTTTGCGCTGAACTTCAGTTCGTGTATTTTTTGCGCACGACTTCAGTTCCTTCTGCTGCTAGACCAAACTTCAGTTCCACATATCAAGTGCTTAGCGTCAATTTCATACCGTCTCGCCGCTCTGGGTTTCTCCGTAGCTCGCTGTTTGACAGTTTTCGCTGCTGCTGCCTTCTCTTCACGTTCTGCTTGAGCCTCCTGTAAATGAAATAGCAGTTAGTCGTGCAAATCAGATGTTGATGCTGTGGCTTACCGCAGGTGTCTTGCGCTTTCTCGTAGGGCGGCCAGACTCTGCATCCTCCTCTGGCACGAGTTGATCAGCGGCCTTGCGTTTCTTCCCACGTGGTTTTTTGGCGTCCCCACTCTTCCCGCCAGAAGGCGGCGGTGGCGGCGGCAGCGAGGGAGAGTGTTGAGGCGGGGCCGGCGGCGAGGGAGAGCGGACAGGCGGCGGCGGTGGGGCCGACCGTGGAGGCGCGAGGGGGTGCAGGCAGGCGGCGGAGGTGCGGGTGGCGAGGCAGGCCCTGCAGGCAGTGGCAGGGGCGAGGGAGAGTGTCAAGGCAGGGGCGGGGGTGAGGCAGACCCTGCAGGTGGCAGCGGCGGGGGCGAGGGAGAGCATCCAGGCAGGGGCGGGGGCGGGGGTGAGGCAGACGGTCCAGGCAGCGGCGGCGGAGGCGAGGGAGAGCGTCCAGGTGGGGGCGGGGGTGAGGCAGACCCTGCAGGAGGCGGCGGCGGCGGCGAGGGAGAGCGTCGAGGCGGCGGAGGTGGGGGCGGAGGTAAGGTGGATCCTTCGGCAGCAGGGGCCTTGCGGAAGAAACCTGAGGTCCCAGCGCCCACGACCAACGCCAGTGTGTTCCCCAGGTCATACAACTGGGTCCGCGTCAGCCCAGTGAGCCCGGTCGAAGCAAACCCGAACCCGAGGGGGTAGTGGGTGGCGTCGTAAAACTTGTCAGGCTTGCTGGCAATTGCAGGCCACGGTATTTCTCCAGCACCAAAGGCGGCTCCTATTGCGTTGCCTAAGTTAATAGCCGCGGACGACAAGTAGTCGACGTACCGTATGACTCCTCCAAGAAAGCCGTCACCGTCTGGAGCAAGACTTTCGGGGCGAGCTCGTCCAACTCCTCAGGGTTGTGGGGGAAAATCAGCCGAGAGGTCTTCGAAAGACTTTCCCAGCCGGCGAGGTACTCTAACGGTGCAGTATGAGTACAGGTTATCGCGATATTTTTGTAGCGTACCTTTGAGTGGTTTTTCTGCCCAAGTATGCATGGCGACGATGGTGTCTTTCACAAGCTGGCTGTTCAGCTCTTTGAACGTTTGACCGACGCAGATGTCATCGGGAACAGCTTCGGCCCTGCTGCAAGCGCCAGTGGCACACAGAAGTTCGTAAGTGAAGAACTCACCACTCGAATTGGACGTGCCTGTCCTCATCCAGCCAACCCATTAACATCGTCGCGACGAAAGGGCGGAACTTGCGGCTGTCGTGGAGGTTCCCCACCATGTTTTTGAAGCCCTTGGGCACCAGCCTTTGACGTCTGAAACCGCGTTAGTGAGGTAACAGAGACTGGGCAACATACTTACTTCCGCCCAGTCGATGTTCTCCTCGACTGCTGCCGCCTCCTCCCAAGAAGCTTGATCCTCTTTAGCCCATAGGATGCCTTCAGCTTTGCGAAACTTGCCACCTGCATTCTCGCCAGGCAGCGTCGTGGACAGTTCGTAGATGACGTCGTGGCAATCGTCACGAAACTTGTCGCGGCCGGTGTAGGCAGCGAGGCCGAGCAGCTTCGACAGCGCCGAGGCCTCGCCTGCAGATTTGTCGGCGGGTGTTGTTGCATGCGAGGATGTGGCAGCTTTGGTGTCCTTGCCCTTGTGCTTCCTGGAATCTGCCGACCGTTTGTTGCTGATAACCTTCTGAATGGCCTGTTTTGTTACCATGATGTTAGAGCGCCTCTAAAACAAGACATGCTCAAATGAAGTACTTACAGATCGCCAACCCGCCTTGCTATATCCGCGCAAGAGAGTGGCATGTCCGCCGTCGTCTTCCTCCTCGTCGCTGGAGTCAGCGTCGTCTGCGGCAGTCGAGGATGCTTGCTGGTGCTTTTGTTTCCAGGCAGCGACGAGGGCGGGCAGGCGAGCTTCCTCTGCACGGTCCTCGGGCTGCGCCTGGTGCTTGAATGCCTTTGCGTCGAAGGCATCGTTCTTGACTCGGTCGTACACAGCAATGGCAGCCTTGCCGTTCAGGCTCGGAAGATCGATGTCGCGGATCCCTACTTCGAGTTTCCAGCTGCGTTGGTGCTCGTTGAGGGTGGGCACAGTGGCTTCTTCGCCTTTCGAGGTGGCAACGCGCGCCAAGTCCGGGAATGGCATTACGTCGGGCACCCTAGCGGCGTCGTATGGCTTGAACATCTCTTTCGGCTTGCTGCTCTTCTTGCTGCTCTTCGCGCGCGCCATGGTGATGGTACTGGTCGTGGCGTGTCGAGCGAGTGGGCGCGGGTGGTACGGGGTGTGAGAACACTGGGTAGTGGTGTGGTGAAAGGTAAGGTTAAGCGAGGGTGCGATGCAATGGAGTGCCACCCACCGAAAACTCAGACTCAAAGCAAATCCTAAAAAGGAAACGCGAGTCCCCAACAGGGACAACGAAAGCCGCTGGCCCACAGAATGTGGCCGCAACACTCTGGCCACCAACCAGCAAGCATAGCACTCGTCTCAATGTCCCTCGCTGGGAAGTTTTGTTTTATTGTATTTTATTTTATTTTCAAAAACGAGCGACTTGTAGTAAAAAAAGCGATCTGGTGAATATTTCAGTTCAGACTCTGTACTGGAAACTCAAGCTCGCAGCGTTACCTTCGGCGGAAGTTAAGGCCGAACACCACCAAGCGAGTGCTCCAAAAGCGCTCGCCATTGTCCGTCTGCCCATCAACCAAGAACTCTAGTTCTCGCCGGAACTGAAGAGGCCACCACCAAGCGAGTGCTCCAAAGCGCTCGCCATTGTCTGGCTGTCCACCAACCAAGAGCTTCAGTTCCTCGCTGGAACTTGACTCCGAAAGGAAATAGTGGCCCGCCTGGCACGTATATAAGTTTCTGAGGCACGAACTGACGAGTTCACCACATCTTTTGCCCACTATGACCCTCCAGGACAGGCGCCGCTTCTTCGGCTCCTCGAATGCCCCCGCCGACGACACCAATGCCCGCCACTGCGCTTTCCTGTGCAAGGCGCTCGAGCTCCACACCCAAAAAGGGCTTCAGCAGGACTTAATTCGGACCACCAAACTGCGTCTAGCCATGGGATCAGGAATCAATGCAAACCAGTTCGGTAAAACAAGATAGGCCTCCGCTTCGCTCCGGCAGTTGTGTACATGCTGTGCGACGGACACAAACGAAGAAAACAGCTGTATCACGCAACTGACCTTCCGGAGCAGCAGCCGAATAATATATGAAAAGGAGGAGGAAAATGCAGAGTTCACCCCCGCCATGTCGCCATGTCGGTCACATGGACTGCGGCCGCGGGCAATCAGGCTGATCATTGGTGTAATGTGCATGCTCAGTGGTGCACCTTCCACTAAAGTGGTAGACCAAAAACTTATGTTAGCTTTCGAGGCAAACTTCAGGTAGAGGAAAGATGTATTTAGTTATTTTGGTACAGGGCGAATAATCAATTTACGAGGAACAGAAAAAGAACTCGTGAGATCGGATTCCTGAATCAAAAGGGAATAACCCAAAGGGAATATTTGAGAATATCGCAGGCAGCAGACGGGAACAATGTTCTAGCGTGGCAAACCAGCCAGACCAGAATCACTTGAGGCTTGAAAATTGACAGCAGAATAGAATCTGCAGAATCTTTCGCATGAGAACTTAGATAATAATACGGCTATTGATCCACAGGACCAGCAAGAGAGCGGAAACTTGGACGTGCACAGATTTGATACCAAGGTTCGAGGATGCAGTGGATTTTGAGGAGCAGGATGTTACAATATGCAGCCAAGTTGATCCTGGGGAATAATAAAAGCCAGCAGGAGAGACACAGGACGACCGGGAATCGAGAGAAAGAGCCTCGATGAAGCGGCATTGCGACGGTGTTTTATACGGCGAGACGACTCTGGCCTGCGGACCTGCGGCGCAGATGACAGCTGTCAGTCTGTCAGTCTGTTGCTGCGGCGAAGCCAATGAAAAATACAGATGCAGTGTTGGAGTGAGCAAATGGGGAACAAAATGTGCTACTTCGAGCACTGGAGAAGAGGACACACAATGGGGGTGATTTTGAATAGAGTAAAAGCCACAACAGTTCCAAATGAAAGCCGTCCATTTTGTCAAAGAACGGTTAATAGGCATGTAGGAGTTGCGAAACCAATCGTCCCTGCAGAGGAAAATATGCCAGATTCACAGACAGCTAGACGGTCTGAAAGTAAGGATACGACTCTTCGAGCCAACTCAGAGAGAATAGCTACTAGAACTTGAGAAGCGACCCCCCGAATGTTACTGAGAAGTCGATGTTGCTTTGGCGGCAGGCGCGGAACAATTAAACACTGAATATCAGGGACTGAGAAAATCTATAGAGAGAGGAACATGATGAATAGGAGGATTTTGACAGACGATTACTCATAAATGCATAGGCCTTATATCAGAAGGCAAGCGTACGCGGTCACCGTGCCATGCGGCAGCGAAATATGGACAGACGTACCAAATTTGGCTATTTTCAACAGCAGTTGAAAGCTGTGTGGGCACGAGATATCCTTGCTACGCAGAGGGAACCAAATTGGGATTAAAACGCACAGCCTGTCATTCAACATTGAGGATGACAGTCCGCGGCACACGTTCGTCATCCCAAGCCGTCTGGATTTCGATCTCTCATGGTCAGAAAGAACGGATTCTGCAGGCACCGTGCGAGCGATTTAAAATTGGGAGCTGTGTTGATCAAAAGGAAGCTGCAAAATCTGGAGCACCAGAGCGTAGGAAGCGAGATGGGGGAGGCTTCAAGGGGATAAATCTAAACACTCCCAAACGAATTGGGCACAAAATCTGAGTAGAACGATTAATCTGGCTAGCCGGTTTCAGGCAGTCTTTCTTTTTAAACTCATCTGCCCGATTGTGGTTTTGATTCCACAGCTCTGAGAATTTGAAATTGTGGTCTCAGTGGGAACGATTGCACAAATCTGGTTGAATTGACATCAACTGCCCTGTGAGTTGATGTTTGAAATGAGCGGATTCAAGATTTCTAGAGACGAGAGGAAGGTGATATTCTGCATGAGGATGAGCCAAAGGGATAGACTCGGAAACGAAAGCCCTCGGTTTGCCTGAAGAAACAGTAGAGGTAGATTGCCGGACGGAACTTACGGTAAAGTGTAGCTGATGATGGAGCTCGGCCACCGTGAGACCAAGCCGTTCAGAAAGTGTTTGGAGCTGAGCGTGGACGAAAATAAGAGCAAGACCAAAGGAGTAAGATTATCCGGGGATATTGCACAGCATTTCTACCATCTCGTTAAAGAACGAATAATATTTACCAGCTTTGTGCGTACTCGTCCCCTGTCCTGTATTTCAGGCTCCCCGCTGACATGCCACTCAGGTTCGCAATGACCAGCGGGTGATGAGGGAGACCATCCTCCCGGCCCTGCCAGCCAGAAGATTCTCCAGGACTATCGCGCCGCTTTTGACCTCTGCTTTTATAAGCGGGGTAAGGACCTCAGTATACACAACCACCACGCTCTGCCTGCGCTCCAGGCGGCCGAGCAGGCTTGGCACGACTATATCTTGCCCTATCGGGCTGCTCGTGGCATGGGCCACCGTCCCGAATGGGCCTTGGAGCCGCTACCTGGGATGGAGCGGGTCCAAGAGGTCCGCGCTCCTGCACCGGACAGGCAGCGTCGCCAGCTTGCCTTCCCCACACCTCCGCCGACCTCTCCCACCCGCAGTGAAACCCCAGTCTCAATCGGCCCGCGTTTGCCCGCTCTCTTTCCTGCCGGCTCGCGTCTGCGCCCCATTGATCTGACTGGCGACGTTGTCGACCGACGCGTTCCCAAAATGACGAACAAGAGGAAACGGTCGCCAAGCATTGAGGTGGAGGAACGCCCGCATAAGAAGGCTAAGGTCAAGTTCTTGGGCTTTGTCGACTTGACGGAGTAATGATAATAGTAGACTTCATGTCCATTAGCACTCGTCCGTACCCGTAGCTTTCAATTGGAATTGGCCCACCTTATGCATTATGTTACTTGCTCCCATTTATGTTGCCTTCAGTGCGTCTCCTCCAAGGTCCCTGCAAAAAACAGATGAGTGTTTGCAATGTCAAACACATATTGGCCACATACACGTCGATGCCGCACCCCAGCTCTCACTCCAATTGATGTAGTAGAGTAGAGGTAGCTTCTAGTAGAGCTCACAAGTTAGCATTGGGTGTTCAAGGACAAAGGGAACATATTTACGGGATAATGTGGATATTATTCGTTTTTGAGAATTACAAGTCGATGTGCAGGTAGATAAAAAGACCGTTTGACTACGAAGAAGAGTAGTACTACAAAAAAATAGACCGTTCGAGGAGGGAGCATGGTGTTAAAAAAATGGGCAGAGGTACGGCGCCGACATAAAGTCTGGCGGGCTGACATGAAGTCTAGCCCTGGGAATGGTGCAGGCCAACATGAAGTCTGGGCTGCACCGAGGATGCGCCTAGCGGTCGGTTCGTCCTGCTGCTGAGTTTGCTCGGCTTGCTGTCGTCGCGCTGGTGGAGGCTGAGGAGATAGAGGCGGCAGATGGACCAGTGATGCAAGGAGATCGTGGAATGAAAGGTGATGAGTCACTGATGTGACTGCACAGCATCATATCCATTTTCTCTAAGTCTGCTTGCGCTCACCAAACTCCCGCTTCCCTCCCGCCCTCTCGCCCTCCTTCATCCGACCGCCCAGGCCTTCCCATCCAGACTTCACGTCGGATCTCTGTTACATTCGTCCGATATTCCAGACTTCACGTCGGAAACCATGGCTCAGATTTCACCCAGAAAACCGCACCCCCACAGCATCGATTTGCTCAGAAATCGCAATCCAAGCAGCCCGCTGGGGCCCTTCGATGAAAGAGTCGCTGCTCACGCTCAAATCGGGGCGCAGCACTATTTCATAACGACAAACGCGAACTACGTCCCCGCCGTGCCTTCTTTAGAACTCCCGCACAAAGTCTATCTCTGCACGGACATGCGCTATGGGACCGACGACCCCACCCTCTGGCCCCAGCAGTACACTCCCTTCTACTGCCATTTGCCGCTGATCTCCAAAAAGGGGGCGCGCCGCGAGCTCGATATAATGTGGTGGACCCCCAGCGAATCCGACTTTGAAATAGGGAGCGCGGTGACGCGAGGGCTCGAGCGCCTGAAACAGTACCAGTTCTCGAAATTTCTGGCGCCAGTCAATGAGCTCGTCCCGCAGTGCAAAGCCCTTCGTCAAAAATCCCCTCTGGCAGTACCACCTTTCGGCCAGCTCATCCAGCAACTTGTCATGTGGATTGAGCAGCTGCAGAGTCTCCCCACCACGTACACCAAGATGCTGTTCACAGTCACCTCTTTGCAACGCACGTTCCTCGAACTCGACGCACTGTACCTTTACATGACAGTTTACAAGGAGCGAATGGACAACTACATGGCCAACACCGATACTGATGTCGGGCAATTCGTCGGGGCCTTCACAACGCTTCCAAATGTTGTCCAACAGTTCTGGGGCGCGGGTGTACCGATTTGGTTTGTGCGGCCATACAAAGTGTTCGACAAAGAAAACATCCTGGCCGTCGTCCATTTACAGCAGCCGCTTTTGGGTCTCTACGACCCCGACGAACACGGCCAGGGTGCACCGCCGGCGCTGTATACCGGGAACAGCACGCAGGACAAGATCGCAGCCATCCATAGCACCGCCCGTCAAACACCGTGGTATACTGACCCTTTCGAAACTGGGTTCACTCGCCCTCCCTCTCCGCCCCCTACTGAGCCTCCGCAAGCACCTCTCGTCCAGTCCCGCCGCCTTGTACGTGCCTCATCTTCCGACGCGCACGAAACTGAGCATTTCATTGCAGTGCTTACTGTTTCAAGCGGTTTCCGTGCAGTCAGGCAGCCAAATCAATCGCAGCAACCGCGATATAAACCATGTGCGTGTTGGGTCGCCAAGAATTATACTGGCTGACGCCATTTTACATCAGATCCAGTCAAACCTCCGGCAAAGGCCCCTGCGACGGCAACCGAACCCCGCTGCGAAAACTGAGCGCGATAAGTTTGTTGCGTTGGCAGTTGTCGAAATGCCGCCATCCATCGCCTCGATGGCCGATGCACTGGCCAAGGTGGATCGCTCTGTGGTCCCATATACATCCGATGGCGCGGACAGACACTATGTTCTCCCCGAACCTGCCTTTCTCGTTAACACCACCTCTGACCGGCGCCGCAAGTTCCTTCACCATTGGAATCTGCTCCGCGACGGCTTCCTTTACATGTTGGCACAGCATCACCCCCAGCTGCTCAGCGCGCAGGAGTGGAGAGACGTGTTGGAGGGGCTGGTAACCGAACGCGGCCCGGCCGGGTCCAGAACAAAGAGGAGGAGCTCGAAGCTCGAGGACTTCATACGCCCTGCGCTTGAAGCGTCCAACATCGCCAGCATCGAGGGGCTCCCCGTGTCCCTCGATCGTTTGCCCCATTTCACTGTCGAGCAGACTCGTGAAATTGTCTGGCTGGTTGCCGAAACCGGCTTTCGCTTCGAGTTTTGTGCTCTGGACAGACGGGCATCCGGCAAAGACCGTTTGGACGAGGTGTGCGCATGCTTTGCAGGCCATATGCTGGTTGGGCCCCCATTACATCTGAGCAAGCAAGGTTGGGTGGCGCCCGCGCTCGAAGAGCGCCATCGCTATGTCGGGCGGATGGCATTCTTGATGCTCGATTGGACGACAAAATCTGCTCGCCCCAACATCATTAATCGTGTCAAGGACTCCCACTTCCGTTGGTCCCTCAGCGACATGCAGCTTCTCGACACGGCAGTGTGTCGCCACTATACGCAAGTGTTCTGGGAGTATTTTGGCCGCGCCGCTGTTCTGCCAATGCGTCTGGAGCACGAGCTGGAGAAGGAAGACGGCGAGATTTAGACGTTTTTGCATTACACTCACCCCTCGTATTGTACGTATTGTATGTAGTATATTGTATCCATCTTGTATATCGCAAATGCTAACTTCTTGGGCAAATTTGAAACGTCTTCACGAGTCTGATCTTCGTCCACATTAAGCCAACACTTACACTGGGGACAATGTACAATATAACTGGCCCGGATATTGCCCGGATATAGCCCGGATATTAAGAATATCCGGGCAATATCCGGGCTATATCCGGACCCCATATATAGTAAGTGTCATTACTATATATGGGGTCCGGATATAGCCCGGATATTGCAGCCAAACAATCCTGAAAAGGAAACAAAACACCTTCCTATCTTAGTAATTACTAGATTGCTTAGGAAGGAACAACTATCCCATGATCATGATTGGTTCAGGTAGATATAAAGCATAGAGATCATTGCTCCTGTTTAGCCTCTGATCAAATTTGCTGCTTGCTTCCACTTTCATCTAACATTATGGACACAAATGAGCTGTACACTGTCATTGGTGGTGACTCTCCTGGGATATTTCACAAACCGTAGGTTTTGCTTTTCAGCCTGGCCATTGCTAAGTTATGGAAATGTGGGACAGGCCGTTTTTGAGTAGTGGCAATCAAGCACCAATATTGCCAATTGTCATTAAATGCACCAGCATGAATGAAGCTTCAGCTATCCTAGACTTGCATTCAATTTTAGGTGAA
Organism: Mycena olivaceomarginata; assembly: GCA_029378375.1. Lineage (NCBI taxonomy): Eukaryota > Fungi > Basidiomycota > Agaricomycetes > Agaricales > Mycenaceae > Mycena > Mycena olivaceomarginata. The sequence continues at coordinate 11,453 of JARKIC010002389.1, forward strand.
CTTGGCTATGATGCAGACAGTAATCAAGAGATGTTTGCAAAGGCACTTGCACAATCAAATCAGATTGCCAATTTCACCACTATTGGACCTTTCTATGCTGTTTACCGTGGAAAAACTCGTCCTAGGATGATCTATGTTCAAAACTAGTAAGCACTGGCATTCATCCCAATGAAAAATGTTGACATATGCAAAGTCATGTAGATGTAGAGCCTCAGGTTCATGGCTATCCATATGCAAAATTCCATCGTTTCGATACACTGAAGGATGCACTTGTATATATGATACTCAAAGGTGATATCACAACAATGAAGAATTGGGGTTTGTTCCCTCTGAACCCCCACCGGGCAAACCAAAGTAAGCATGTTGATGATTACATCTAGGCATAACTGAGAGATCTCAAAGGTACAACTGCAAGAACAGAGCCAGCATTGGGCCCTGTGATTTACTCCCATATCCGGGATACCAGTGGCATCATCGATACAATTTATGGCACAACAACTGGTCATCCTGATTTCAAACCCCAGGATCTGGGCCGCCATGCCAGCTATTATCTACAGGCACATGGATATCTACAGGAAACTATTGATGAAATCACAGAAGTTTGGTTGCAGAGCCATGGTGTCGAAGAATTTGTGGCAGCCCTTAATCCACAAGGAATGCCAGCAACGGAGCTACGTTGGCTATGGGATCTCATTGATCATAGTGATGACTGCAATGAATAAACCATGATATGAGCTGTAACACATATATGTACATTTTGTACTTATAAATTATAACTACAAGCCTTGCCCATGGTGCAATGCCACCCTGAACACTGTTTTTCAGTTCAAGCAGTAAAATAACAAAAAAGAACATACTGGATAATGTTTGGTTCATGATTGAAGTCATAAGCATCAGGAGTTGGATAAAGAACCTCCTCGGTCAGTTTCTCCCCCGCAATCCAAGCCTGATCATAGACATTATGCGGCAGTCCAGCAACAAACTTTTTGTTTCTGCTTTTTGCATTGGTCAGAATCCGCCGATGGGGGAATGTCCCTTGTTGAGCCTGAGGATTTCCCACTGCCCGCAAGATCCTGTGGATGGTATCAAACATTCGGAGCCAAGGAGCAACCTCAGATGCTCTCCATAACGGAGCTAAGATCTTGTAGTCATCCCGATCATCCTCCTGGCCAGACTCGTCACTTGACATTCCATCTACACCCAGTAGCTCCAGCATTGATGCATGCTTCCGCAATGGGGGAAACAGATAACCAATAAACCGCCGTCTGTGAAAAAGCTGAATATATTGAGTTCTTTCTGAATTCTATCAGCAGCTGAGAAAAAAAAAATGGCACCTGATATTTCCGTCCGTATTTTGAATGTTTTGAGCGTTCCAGGGCTTGCTCTTCAGCAGTCTTCAAGGAGAGTTTGTATCGGCGGATGATATGGTCCACATAAGTTTCAAAAGCCTTGCTAATAGCATTGAACATCTCAAGGGAGTTAGGAAGCCCTAGTTGCTGAATAGTGAGATGTGAAAATACACAGGCAGCAGACTTGTTCCAAGGAGACCTTGGGGTGCCTTGAACATCAAACCGGAAATTCTCTTTTGAAGTTGCTTCAAGCCTGCTATTATGGGGCAGAAGTATCTGTGCCTCATACAGTGCACACTCCTCTCGTGTGACAAGGGGAACAATCTGTGCTATCTTTGGAATCAGTTCATCCAAGTGCTTATGAACCATTCTCTGAGCTATGATTTTAGCAAAGTGAGATTGAAGTAGCAGAGTGAACATACAGCCATTTGCATTGCTACTGCTGAACGCCGCTTTGGATTTCCTGTACTTTGCTTTGGAAATACAGGAAATAGCGGATGTTGTGGAGCTTGAAGGAAGGGCTGGGGATCATGATCATGATCCGGAGCTGGACCTGGTGTTATGGGATCTCCTCTGGAGGGAATTTCATGAGAATTTCCAAGTCCTGTTCTGTACTGTGGCCTAGGGTCTGAATCCCGAACATTGTCATGAGAGGTGGCACTAAACTATGTTTTGGTCTAGCTTAGTAATTGTAAATTATATGAATATCAAGGCTGATTTACATTGGAACGATGATCTCTGTGAGGTGGACTTGAAGGACTTCTTTGACGTTGGTGATCATGAGGGAGAGGACGTGGAGCCGACGAAAAACGTGGAGATATTGTTGGCTCTGATGTGGGATGTTGCCTGGTGGTAGGATCAATTGACTGTGAAGGTTCTATAGGAGGATGTGGATCCAAATTCTCAGGAGTTGTGTGAAGCCAGGCAGATACTCGTTGGGAAGCTTCCCATTGTGTTCGAAATATGTGAGACGTTCAGACTGAGTGTTTGCATCAGGTGGGTTCCCTGGGATGTTGCCAGAATTAGCCGCAGTTCCAAAGCCTCTCTGGGAATTTGAAGGCTGTCCTGTAGCTGATTGATGTTGGAAGTTTACAGATGGAATGGGTCCAGTGGTATGGATTCGCAACTATATATTTTTTAAAAAGTAGGTCATTTCTCAAAGTCACATTTGTGAGGAAAGAAACTTACTTCCTCATTAGCTTCATCTTCATTATCAGCATCAAAACCTTCGTTTTGTGATTGAGATGATTCCCTTGCTTTCCCTTTTCCTTTGCTACGAGGCATACTTTGTGCAGTTCCATAGCTATAGCTAGAACTCCTTCCAACTGATGGGGTACCACCTATATATCATCAGTTCCAGTCTTGTATTTTGATAGATCAGGCTACCAAAGGCAATCCTCAGCTCATTGTATTGCTCACTGAGACCAGAATATAGGTCTGAAAGTAATCAAAGCATCATTAAGAACTTGTAGTATATGTTGGAAACTGCTACAAACTGTGATTATTCCCAACTCTTGATATTGAAGTGAATGGAGATTGGCTTCTGGAAGATGGCTTGTGGCTAATGTTGCTAGTGTTTCCATGAGAACTGGTCATGGTAAGGACCAGAAGCACTACTGATGGTAAGGATAGCAGGTACAAACACTGTCAGATACTGTCTTATATAATATTGTGATGATGATCAAAATGGTCCTGTACAAATTTTACATCCTGAGATGTACAGAATCAGGGCCAGGATTCTGCTGGGATTGAATGCTTCTTGTGCCGCCAGGTTTTGGAAAGACAGAATCACATATTTTTATAAAATAGTAGATAGGACAGACCAAGCATGAACATGTAATTACAAATGGGGGTACACCACAGTTTGTGCATTATTAGTCACTCCAGCTCTCTTTCATATACTCCAAAATACTGTTGTGCTCCCAATTGTTGCCAAGCTCTGGGCGTTTCAGTATTTGGGAGACTCGTTCTATCCCTCCAAGACTGTTAATGACATAGATCAATGGTGGTGAACCTGCAACCTCCCATCCTAAGTATCGAAATGTAGGTGGAATGTTTCCCAAATTTTCTTGCAGTGAGACAGGCAGAATGTCTCGAGCACCTCCTGGAATTTTGTCTTTGAATACTGCTCGGTCGCCTTTCCAGGTTTGCCAGTCAAAGTCACTGCCTAAACGCAAAGCACGGAGAGGACTATCTGGTGGGATAGCTGGCAGTAGAGTCTGAGTCTGTATCGGAACTGTGAGTTGATTGATATATTCTGACACAAAATATACTTTCCAGAAGCTTGTAGAGCATTCTCCGTCCTGATGCAGTATATGCAAAGGTTTTCTCAATGATGGTGTATTCCTTGAGCCCAGGTGCTGCTTGAAAGATGGCAACTAGTGTCTGATCCAATAGGAAATCTTCCAGAAACTTTAATTCAAGACAACGCATGGTCCTTGCTATAGAACTGACTGCATTGATGATTGTGGTAGAAGAAGTGACTGAGGGAGAAACAAGCCGCAAATTAGTGATGGGGTAACAGAAGACTTCTGGACTGTGTATCAAAGCAGATTCAGAGAGACTGATGCTATGCACCATGCCTGTGGTCAATGGCTGTAGAGCACGGAATGGTGTGTCGGTCATTAGTGACACTACCTGAAGGAGTGGATGCCGTACGAGGAAATCTGCTAGCTTCTGGGAGCTCAAGTCGACTGAGCTACTGTGTGGGTTATGCATAGAAAACCGCCTGAGCCCTGGATGTGTTGCTCCAAGGGCATTCAGGTGGGTAGTACCACCCATATTCCTTCCATAAACAAAGGCCAGCTCTTTAAGCCCAGGGATATTATGAAGTAGGGTCTCAATAGATGTGACAGGGTCTCTTGATCCTCCAGCATCATCAAAGTGTATACAAATCTTCTGAAGTTTTGGGAGTGGTGTCCAAGAAATTGAGGACTATTCATTTATTAACTTCTGTGTGCATTAAGCAGATATATCTAACTCACCCAGATTGGTGTTCCGTCTCTAATGAATTGAATGTCAAGCTCTTTAAGGGAGCCCAATACAGAATGGAAGGCAGCCCACACATTTGCTGGATATCCATCCCATCTGCCAAACTCACGTTTAGCATACCATCGGAGTGTGATAAGCTGTTGATGCTCGGCCAAAGCCCCCAAAATGGAGATAAGATCGGTGTGAAGCTGGACTGCTTGATGTTTGAAACCTAGCACCTTATAGGTTTGAAAATGTTCAAAGGTAAAGGATCTACACATCTGTGCATGATCGGCTGACAATACAAGTGCAAGCGAGTGGATGCGTGTATGGGAAATAGTGATGTGGCGGTACAAAAGCCGGGTTACTTCCACTTTGTGGAACTTGGATACTTGTGCAAGATGTGCAAGATCTTCTGTGTATAGCAAAGATGCTATCCCACCCAGGAGGTCATGCATCACTAGTGGATTTGATGTATTTGGCATGTTCTTGGCCATGGAGTTGTTACTCAGTTTGATTTGGGATGGGAGAAGATAGGCTTGTATGTCCTATATAAGTAGTAGTGGAAGGTCTAGAGGAGAATCTGATTGATTGATCTAGCTTTGATCTAGCTTTGATCATGTGATTGTGAGTGCAATATACATATATGTATATAGTGCTAGTACTGCAATTGATATATACAGGCAAATTTGGTGCATTAAATTTGTATAGAAAAGGTCTGCCCATGGCTGAGCTACTGGCCTAAAATACCATTTAAAAACAGTTTAACCATTTTATAAACCATGTTTTACCATTTCCATAGGCTCTACTGTAAACAAAAACTAAATCCATATAGTTGGAGCCTTAAACCTCAAAGAATAAACCAAACTACAATGCAAACCATAAAAAACTAAGCTAGGCAATATGGGTGATCACCCCAAATCCACCTCCTAGCAGAGCCTATAGTGTTGGAATTCGAAGCAGAGATAGTCTAAATTAGCAGGGAACCCATTGCAAGCACGGTGGGGAATTCTTCACTATCTACTTCAACTCTGTATACATGCAGATCCGCGCTATATATCAGGGTGAGAAGTGCAAAAGATTTAAGTCCAAAGCCAGATCATAGTACTACACAATGAGCAAAAATCATATCCTACAGCAGCCTTGAGAACAGAGCACTGAGCAGTTACACAACTGTAACAGGGATAGGTGCATCCTCATGCATATGAGATATATATGCTGCCATGAACCTGCACACTATTTCAAACCTAGGTTATAGCTCAAAGACTCAAGTACATACCTGTTCAGTGCATGGGAAACCTGCGAAGCCTTCATCCGTGATATATAGGGTTTGACCTTTCCCAGTGCCACAATGATAATTTCACCTCTCCAATCAAAGCCAGGTGTGAGTTCCTTCAAGGCCCCATTGATGGGAGCTGCCGGAGAATAATGGGCAGAGAAAAGGAAGCGGCAGTTCCCAACTGCGACAACACAGTCATCGATAGTGACACCAGCAGAGGTAAACTTCTCCTCCATGGCGAGGTAAGGAAGCTTCTTAATTCGGCTTGGGCTATGAGCCAATTCAATGTTGGATGCCAGGATGTCAACTATCAAAGGGTTTGTAGAGGCTACAGTGGGGATTCTGAGAATTGCAGCTTTGGTCCTTGAATAGAGGTAGGCCTTGCCCACAGTGTCAGACTGCTGCAAATTGAAGCTACATCAGAGGCTGAAATAGAGTGTTCTTTTTTTGCAACATACAATTGAATGACCCATTGGCTTGGTCCGAAGAGTTGGCATGATGTGTATAAATTTCAAGCTGAGATGGTGGTGGTTTGAAATAAGGATGCTGGGCTATAATTAGAGGGTGTGTGAATCATATGTATATGATTCTATCATGACCAAGACATGAGGCAGGATCCAGATCTAGATTTGGAAAAATAATTTTCTAATTAATGTTTTCTTGAATGGATTGTGACTGAATTACAAAAAAAACAGATCTGGATATAAGTCACACTGCAAATAGCCAAATTTACGACTCTAAGTTGGTTTGAACTAGTTAAGAATCAGATTAGATTTCTGTTGAGCTGAAATGAGAGTGGAAACACAATGAATCCATTGGTCTAAAATGAGTACCAAAATGATAGCTGTCACGATGAGGTGCATATGCCAATCAAGTGATATCATCTTGAGTTTCGGCCCATGGAAATAGCCTGGAAACACATTGCGACACTTATCATTTTGGCACTCATTTCAGACCAACAGATTTGTTGTGTTTCCACTCTCATTTCAGCTCAATGGAAATCTAAGCACATTTTCATCTAGTTCAAACCAATTTATGGTGGCCAGAAATTGGGCTATTTTCAGAGTGAGCATAGATGACATTTGATTCAGACATAGATAATACAAAATCAACTTTGTGAAGACTGGATACATGTTAACAAATCAGTTCTGTTCATAGTTCAACTCCCAATCCTGGGCATCCGATGGGCTACAAGGCCCGGGGACCTCAAGTATTCATATCAGTAAAAGGAAATTCCTCAAAGAAAACTAGGCAAACTTGGTATGGGGGCAATATCAAGACGTGGGCCAAAGCGTGTCACTTTGCGCTGGCGGAAGGTTCCTGTCTTTGTTTCTATATGAGGCCCTTCCTCCTCCGAGAGCTGTGGAACCTTGATGGATTGTGTAGGCTGCTGGCCATGGGTCTCTTCAGAGATGTAAATCAGCACAAATTCCAGGCAAGAGGAGAAACATACCTGGAACAATATGCAAGAGCTGTTGGCCCTCAACAGTCTCCTTGATATATTTCGTGGACTGCTGGGTCTCTTTGAAGATATAAATCAGTGTGAAATTTCACACAAGAGAAGAAGCATACCTAGAGCCTTATCCCCCCGAAGAACTGGATGATTTTCCATGGCTACTGGCCGATGCAGCTGGTACGGGAGTGGTAGTGGATGTTGGATGAGATCTCGTGCAACTCGCTCAGCTGTCTGGCGGATATCAACTACCATAGCGTCTGACAAAGTCACATTATCAGAGACAGCTTTGGAAGTGACATGGTGCAGATGTGCAAGATGAGACATCATCTCAGTCTGGGCTCCCTGCATCGTAACAACTATTGCTGTTAGTGTAGACACTGCTCCCATCATTTGTCCCATTTGCTCTTCAATTGCAGACAAGCGGTCAGCTCAAATCAGAGCCCGGCTTTTCCGAGAATGAAGCCAGTGGGGGTGTGGGCACAGATGCAGAAGCAAGTGTATGCACATGAGCAGGCTGGGGTGTGTTCGGAAGGAGAATTGCAAGTGGGAGCTCGGGAGCAGGCACAGCAGGGTGCAGGACAAGTGCAGGTGCAAGAGCAGGGAGGGAGTGTGGGTGTTCAAGAAGTTTCTCCACACTCTCACATTCATCCTCGTCGCTCGCCAGCTGATCAATCATATCATCGTCATCAGCCTGCATGTTGACATCACCCTCATTATTGCCTTGCCCCTGGGGAAGAATGACAGATGCAGGTGTATGCAAAGGAGATGGAGGGGCTGAAAAGGCGGATGTGCATCCTACATTTCCATTTTTGGCAAACATGTTGTTGAGTGCTTCAGCAACAGAGCCTGCTGGGCCAGGGTGGTGTACACGGATATCTGGATCTCCTGGATTTTGAGGAAGACGCAGGTAGACTCGCCGTATATTTTGATCCAAGGTGGGGTAGGTGTATCCTCCTTGTGAGATAAGAGAGTTTTGTTAATTTGGCACACAGAATCTCTTACAAAAGGACATACCTCAGTTTGGGTACACATGAAGTTTGATTGTGCAAGGGGCTTGTAGAATCTCATATCAGAAAGTGGGACACTTGGAATGGCAACACAGTCCATGAATAAGTGTCTTTTGCCATCTCTGGATGGTTGTGGTGTGCTGTGGGCCATTTGGTTTGAGTCCACTGAATGCCCTCCAGAGAAACGAGCACTCGAGGTATGCAACTTCCGAGCGAAACACACTCGAAACTTGGACAAGCTCGACAAGCTGTGGAACGAGAAACACGACTTCCGAGAGAAATGCACTCGAAACTCGGACAAACTCGACAAGCTGCGGAGCTCCCGAGATCAAGATACGACTTCCGAGCAAAATACACTCGAAACTCGCTCGACAAGCACCAAGTGGGCGTGCAGACGATGGAGGTACTGAGTGATTTATAATTAGGGAAAGAACCACAGTATGCCCCATTGTTTGATCATGGGGCTCGGTCTACAATTGCCTATTTGGGGTTCTGGTCGACACCACGAGGCGACACCACGGAAAAGATATATTATTACTGCACTGACAAAATACATTACATAGTTATGATAATATCGGGACCGAGCGCACGTAAACGACAGAAGTAAGGTACAGCCAGACAGAGGAGGGAGAGAGCTACAGAGGATGTATACGGGATGCCATCGGATCAAGACGACGGTCGTAGTGATGGCGGAGGCTGAAAAAAGAACAAGGCACGCTGCTCGTGGTGCAAGAAGTTAGCGAAGAGCAACGCGCGGTGGGAAAAAGACGCACGAGAAGAGGAGTGCATTCAGATCAAGTGAGCGAGGAATCGGCCACGCTGCAGGAAGAGACCGGGCCGTGTACGCGAGGAAGAGTGGATAGTGTGTGAAGACCGAGTCGCCGAAGGCAAGGGTGGGGCGGCGACGGTACGGTAGAGATGGACGGAGAAGGACGGGGGTGCAGGCGTCCAGGCAAAGCATGCGCTTGAAACGATGGGGTGTCGGGAGGAAGGTCGACAGAGAAAGGACGGTAGGTGGGGAGAGCGTCGAGGCGCCGAGGTGTACATGCAAGCAACGCCGTACGCAGCTGAGGGGACAGGGGAGGGGGGGAGGGAGGGGGAGGAGTGCTTCTTGACAATATTCCCAACGGACAAAAGAGGCAATTTTGTGCGTGACCTTGGACTGAGGGGCCAAGGTCACGGACGGAAGGTGGCGTTCACACGCAAAAACAAAAAAAAATCCCCAGCGTGTAGAGCATGAGCTGCGCGTAAATTTGGTAGCGTAGATGCATTGCGACGAGATGTCTCTGTCTGTGGGGGAATTAATACGAGCAAACGGAATTCAGAAAGGGGTACGCACTGTGTTCACCGACAAAGGCAGGACTCGGGGGAGAGCCAGCCGAGTATGCCTTGTAGGAGCGGTCTGTACGACGGAGGCATCGCACAGAGTGATTGACGGGAAAGGCCAAAGGCAGAGACTACAGAACGAAAGTGTTCTGTAGTCCATGGATTGCGAGGAAGTAGGTGCTGCACGACGCATTCATCGTGCAGCACCAGGTATGCGATATGGGGGCGCCGGATCAGTGGCCGACAAAGGGCAGGACTCGGGGGAGAGCCAGCCCTGTATGCTTTTCGGGACGGGAGACGGGACGGGAGAGAGCAAAGGACTTGGTCTGTACGACGGCGACATCGCACAGACCGAGCGCAGCGCTGGAAAAGGCAGCGACTACAGAACGAAAGTGTTCTGTAGTCGCTGGATTGTGTGGAGGAAGTTGGTGCTGCACGACGAATGCATCGTGCAGCACCAGGTGTGGATGGAGGATGACAAGACGCCAGATCAGTGGCGGTGCTGTGGATCATGATCATATGATCTGATCGACACTTCATCTTCCACAAGCTCTCTTCGGCGCTTCCGCCGTAGAGAGTATCTCTAGATGCTCGCTCCCATCTGCTCTCTTCGGCGCTTCCGCCGTTGAGAGTCTTCTCGCTCTCCTCCCTCGAGCTGCTGTTTTGTGCGGCGCCTTCGCTGCGCAAAATCTCTACTACAAATTTACTTGCCGCAAACTCTGTTCGGTGCCTCCGCCGTGCCGTTCTCTTCAATCCATTATTGGCGGGGGCTGTCTGCGCACGACGAGGGCGCAGGCGTTGGAATGGGAGTCCTGTGCACGACGAGGGCGCAGGCAATCGCCATCTTGGCACACTAGAGCTGCAGACTGTCTACATTTGCGACCACCGGGATTGCCACCGATATCCACAGATTTATCCTACGGGTTTACACTCACTGACATTTCGACCTGATCGCGACCAGGCTACCTTAAGCTTGTAGATAATATTGTTTGCTTACAGACAATGAATTACGTGATCCCTACACGATTGCATAGCGAAGTCTTGATCAACGCCTCAATGAACGCGCGCCGCCCGTGCCTGCGGAGCCACGGCCCTCCACTCCTCAACGTCCCCGCCGGCTCTGTCCCTCCTCCCCGACGCGCGCAAATGTTCGCAATCGCTGCCGGAAGTATCTACAACCACCCGCCTACAAGAGGACAAAGCCTTGAACTCCTGAACGAAACGCGCGCCGCCCGTGCCTGCGGACCCACCGGCCAACACTCCTCAACGCCCCCGCTTGCTCTGCCACCTCTCCCCCGACGTGCGCAAATGTTCGCTTCTGGCGGGCTTCGGTTCTCGGGGGTTGGACCTATTCCATTTAATACTGCTGAATAGGCTATTACTAAGTAGAAGCAGGAGAGGTGCGCAAATTTAATGTACATTATGAGCCGCAGCGCTAATGCTTCACAGTATGTTACATCTGACTTGAAACCAGGTCGCGGACCCAGAAAATACAGCACTCTACAAGGTACGGAAGTCTAATTTACAATATATGCTACAGGGCTAATTTTCTACAGCATAACGTATCCGACTTGAAACCAAGTCGCAGACCAAGAAAACAGAGCATATAGCAAGATCTTCAGCGCCGTCTGAACCCGAGCAAATTTTCCGAGTACCGCGCACACCGTCGCCGAGGACGAATGGTTTTCCTTTCGAACCTCAGGTGTATGGAGAAAATTAAGGAAAGATGAAACTCACCGTATAATCGTAGGCTCTTCGATGATTGCCAAGCACTCGCGCGCAATAATTTCGATCTCTTCAAGCGAGCCTCCCGGGCGCATCCAGTGGTATTCACGGTGGCAGCGGCCGCACGAGCAGGGTTCCTCGAACCGGAATTGCGTATATCCTTCCCCAATCAGCGCTAGACGTATGACCCGCTCTACCAAAATTGAGTTGGCGTAGACGATGAAAAAACAAAAACAAGAGCTCACCAGCGAGGAGTCGCCGCCCCACCTCGAACACCCCGAACCACATCTGCGTTTGCCCGACTCCGCACTCGTCGTATTCGAGTTGCCTGCGAGCCAGGCAGGCACTCTCCCCCCACTTCACGATCAGTTGCCCGCCGTCGTCGTGCTGCGCGGTGAAGTAAACGGTCCCCGGACCTTCTCGGAAATAACGGACGTGGTCCTCTTCGATGGCGAGCAGCGCGCAGATCTGATCGGCGGGGTCGAGCCGATAGCTGCAACGCATGAATAATTCGAGCCGACAATGGAATAAAAACTGACATTTTCGCTCGTTCGCGTGCGCTTGTGCTTGTGTACGCCGCTGCTTCTGTCCCTGCACCGGGGTGTTGTAGGGTTGTAGCGCTCAAGAGATTCAACGCGTAAGGCACGCCGCGGACCCATGACGTCCTAGGTTCACAACTACCAAGGAGTATGGAATGAAACATCTTGAAAAATAAATGCACTCACTGCGGCGCACAAAATGAGACCGAACGTTCGCGTTGTCGAACCGAACGCAACGCCAGCGGCGCCCGATTGCACGAAGTGTCCGTCGAGAGGACTTCGAGTTCTGCACTTCGGTAGGGCGGGTGTGATTATCGTGACCCGCGTGATGACCGTGACCGACAGCACCGCCCGCCCGCGCGCACGCTCCGAGCGGCATTTCAGGCGCAGGGCAATGCGGAAGGGCGAGAGCAAGCACGTTTAGGTACGGAGCCCAGCGACGCGAGCTTCGCAGAAGGAGACTCCGGTACAGCATGTTAAGAGCTGGCAATAGTTATTTTGGTCAAAACCCCCGACGGCCGTCCCCCGCGCACAAAGACTGTGCGCGACCCCGTTCCTGGGCCGCTGTACTCAACTCGGTGCGTCACCCAGCATTTTACACTTACCGATATTTACCCGGCTTGTTCCAGGCATGAGTAGGTGGAACTTTCGCGCCTTTTTCGTTTCACCCATTCGAGCCTTGAACCATAGACGTAGCGCCGCCGGCCATTCGAACTGGGAACGGACACGACGTGGAGGGGGGTCGCACTGGCACCCCTGTGTCGCGTCCCCCGCCCTGCGCGTCGTCGTGCACAGCGTCAAGAAGGAGCCCCTCCCGCCCATGGATCTCATCCGGCTCATGACACCCCCAGCCCTACCGAAGACCCGCTTCTCCTCCTCCTCCAGCCCCATTAAGCGCAACCGCACTCGTGTGCCACAGACTTTGAGCGATACGGACTACACCCCGTTCGACTGGACCGCAGGCTTGCCGCAAGGTGCGCCACAACTAACTTTCATTTTGCTAATCTAACTCTACGGCATATGGACAGCTTCGACTCGATGGACCTCGAGGTGCCCGCGTCCTTCGACGGCCCGCTCCCCCCTGCGTCCCTGGTCCTCCCGTCCCTCTCTCTTGCCTCTGGTGGCTCCACTTTCAATGTGGTGTACGTCAACGCCCCCACTGACTGGGACTCCGACTTGGACGACGAGGGCAAGCTGCCTGTCTCCATCTTCGGCTTGGGTTTGGGCTGGGGGCGCTGCTGGACGTGCGGGAGTCGGCGCACGCGCCGCGCGCACTTGTGTGTAGGTGTCGCGCTGGCAGCACGAACACCAACACCGAGAGCAGGGGGTACGCGCGCGCGGCGTAAACGACAACACCCCATTCCCATCGTCCCCGTGTGTCTCACCGTGCGCCCGCACACGGCACACCCCTTACGCCCATGCCTCTGCCACATCGCGCGCCCGCAGCGCTTGAGCTCGGCGCTACCGGCCCGGGCCTTCCGACTCCGCGCCCAGGGTGCACATCCCGCGCCCAAGTGGCCGCTGGCCTCGCTCGCGCGGGTGCGTCCACGGTGCATCGACGTCCCGCCCCGACTCGACGCTCGAGGCACCAATGCCCCCGGACCCATTGGCTCGACGGACCCACCAGCTCTCCTCGTGGCCCCGCACCCTTCAGTCGCCGCGACTGGCTCTCTCCCCCTAAATCCCCATGTCTAGCTCCCCGCAAGTACCGGTACTCACCACCCCGCGAGCCATCCGCACACCACGCCGGCCCCGCAGGAGGCACTCGCGGCCAGCGTACCCTGCCTGCCAGCTGACGCGCGATCCCGCGACGATGGAGGCGCACTACGCCGCGCACCATGTATGTCCCCTCCTCCTCCATTTGTCTCTTCTCGCTCTTTTCTGTAGAGCCCAAGAGGGAAGAAGACTGCGTAATTCTACGACGCCTATGCTGCAAAGGAGTGCCGTCATATCGAGGAGCGCGGGCCACGCGCAGCGCAACGCACCCCCAGACGAACGCCTCCTCGACAACGACCGTCTACGGCACGGGCTACGCCTCGCAAACGCCCTGCCCGACTGCAGACGGCCTAGCTGCGCAGATCCGCACGCGCCTGCCGGACCTGCCGTTCAAGTTCGACATGCTGCAGACAAACCTGCACGCCGTGCGGACGTGCGCGCGCGTCGCGGGGCGTGCGCTCGATGCGCGATTCGGGCCTACTGGACGCGGGGCTGGGGGGGAGTCGCGGCGCAACCACCAATGGCACCGCCGAGGCGGGCAGCAGCACCAGCGGTGGTGCGGATACAGCGCACGGGGTGATCAAGCTCTGGCGAGTGTGGATACGGCGCGGCCACCGGCGAAGGTGGGGCCGCGGCGTGGAGGGCGGTGACGGAGGTGCAGCGCCGCGACGCGGGCGGGCGAGGGGGAGCGACGGCTGACGCTCCCGGCGGCAACGAGTGTGGGTGCGGGTGGTGGTGGGCCAGGCAACACCGAGGTCGGCCTGGGACAACCGCGGAGGTAGCGCACGCCAGGGCGAGAGCGGACTCCGGGTCGGTAGTGCGGATATGTTTGCTTCGTCTTCTTGCCTATATCATGTGCGTTGCTCATTTATCTATTCTCTACATATGCATGTACATATATTATAATTATAAATAGGTTCCCGCTTTAATTTTCGTGCCGCGCCAGATCAGTGGCGGTGCTGTGGGCATCATGATCAACTTCGCTTCTCCAACAACCCTCGTCTTGTTCTCTTCGGGCGCTTACGCCGTTAAGAGCCCTTAGATCTAGATCCTCGTCCCACCTGCTCTCTTCGGCGCTTCCGCCGTTGAGAGCATTTTCTCTCCCCTGAATTCTCGCTCTCCTCCTTCGAGCTGCTGTTTTGGCCTTTGCTGCGCAAATCTCTGCTAGAAATTACTCGCCGCAAACCCTGTTTCGGCGCTTCCTTCGGGGTGCATGGCGCTCCCCATCTGCTCTCTTCGGTGCTTCCGCCGTTGAGAGCCTTCTCGTTCTCCTCCCTCAAGCTGCTGTTTTGTCGGCTGCGCAAAATCTCTACTACAAATTTACTTGCCGCAAACTCTGTTCGGTGCCTCCGCCGTGCAGCCTTCTATAAATCACTATATTGCAGGCGCCGCAACGGGGTTGTCTGCGCACGCCGAGGGCGCAGGCGTGGAATGGCCTGTGCACGACGAGGGGCGCACACCACCTCCGCCTACAACAGGACCTGGATAAGTCTTGAACTCCTGAACGAACAGCCGGCTACCTGGATCCGGAGGTTGCTGAGGGTTAGTGAATTCACTTAATCCCCTTGAGTCCCTTTTATTTACTCTTCTTCCTTCTCGATACGCAGGCTAAATATATTTTTTTCTGTTTCGTTTAAATTTACATGTACCCCTCCACAATTAATTGCACTCGTATGATCAGTCGATATTACTTCACAGTGCGGTCCGTGAGTCCCGCGGCCATCGAAGCTTCTCCAATATATAGCCAGTGAGCCAACCAGCGCCCAGCCTCGAATCGAAGAATTCGAAGGCGTGGAGACTGAATCCGACTCCGACTCCGACTCCGACTCCGAGTCTGAATCGGATTCGGATTCGGACTATCTGTCTTTCGAGGGGAGGATAACGTGGCTCCTTGCTTCTGTCCTCCAGCACCTCTGCCGCCATGGTCGACATCTCACTGGAGAGCGCGTTCCACAGCCTCGAAATCAACCCGGAGCCTTTCTTCCACCCCAGGAAGGGATTTGAGAGTAGACGCGGATCGGAAACTGAAAATTTCTATGTCGTTATGGAGGGGCGTATTCCGGGCATCTACACACATTGGTGTGTGCCCTTTTCTCCTTTGGCCTGTCAGGCGTTAACCTGTGTTCACCTGTAGGGAAGATGCATCTCCGCAGGTCAACGCTTACCGCGGCGCTGTCCACAAGAAACATCTCGGATGGTCTGCGGCCATAAGCGCGTGGGATGGCTCTCGTCGTCCGAGCTCGATTCCTGCTCCAGCGATGCCGTCGCCGTCCAAGCGCGATGCGAAACTCAAGACTCGTCAGCGCGGCATCCCCTTCACTACACAGAAGAAACCGGAGGAGCAGTGCACCTGCATCCGTACCGGCACCACCTACACCTACCGCCTCCAAAAAGAAAGTTCTGTATGTGTGTTCCCACCGCAACGATACAACGATCTACGCGGACGAGTGAGTGATTTACTAATTGTTTGATGGTTTGTCTCATTTTGCCGCCCATGATAGACACCAAGCCTCAGCGGCCGCGCGTCGCGGTATGGCTGACGGCTCGTTTCGCAAGGTCGACGTGACGACCGGCGTCCAGAATGTGTTTGATCGTGCCACAGAATCCGCGCTGGAGGTGATTAACATTTCCGATATTTCTGACATTGAATGAGGCTTGGGGGGGAAGGGCGGGGGGGTGGTAACCTGAACGAATATTTTACTTATCCCACCGCCCCCGAAATTTCAAAGCTCTCAATTATATGCATATTCAAGTACAATCTACAAAAATTTCGTCTTAGCTAGGGAATACACTGTCTTCTTGTACATTTCATATGAAGTCCCAATTTTCCAGATTACACGCTTACACGTCTAGATCTCGACCTTATATATACGCGTCGAACGCGTCTCAACATGTGTCAAATAATGTCATTTTGTGAGGCGCAGTGGATGCTCTTAGATGCGTCCCATTTTTTTTTCACTCCCCGAACTTTGAAACGACTTTGCATTATACTATTATGTACGGATACAATTGTATCTACAGGAAAGTTGTCATAGCGAATACATGATTTCCTAATATTTTTCGACAAGCATAGACTGGACTCGTGAAAGAAACTCGCCCTCTGTCGCGAACTTCAAGGCAACGACCTCGGGGCCGTGCGCGTGCATGGCAAATAGGGGCGTCATGCTCCTTGAAAACATTCCCATTCAACGGACAAAAGAGGCAATTTTGTGCGTGACCTTGGACTGAGGGGCCAAGGTCACGGACGGAAGGTGGCGTTCACACGCAAAAACAAAAAAAATCCCCAGCGTGTAGAGCATGAGCTGCGCGTAAGTTTGGTAGAGTAGATGCATTGCGACGAGATGTCAGTGTCTGTGGGGAATTAATACGAGCAAACGGAATTCAGAAATTTAAGGGTACGCACTGTGTTCACCGACAAAGGCAGGACTCGAGGGAGAGCCAGCCGTGTATGCCTAGGGGCGGTCTGTACGACGGAGACATCGCACAGAGGGATTGTAGCACTGGAAAGGCCAAAAGGCATGGACTACAGAACAGGGACTACAGAACGAAAGCGTTCTGTAGTCCATGGATTGTGAGGAAGTAGGTGCTGCCGACGCATGCATCGTGCAGCACCAGGTATGCGACATGGGGGCGCTCGATCAGTGGCCGGAAAAGGGCAGGACTCGGGGGAGAGCCAGCCGTGTATGCTTTTCGGGACGGGAGACGGGACGGGAGAGAGCAAAGGACTTGGTCTGTACGACGGAGGCATCGCACAGACCAAGCGCAGCGCTGGAAAAGGCAGCGACTACAGAACGACAGCGTTCTGTAGTCGCTGGATCGCGAGGAGGAAGTTGGTGCTGCACGACGAATGCATCGTGCAGCACCACTGGCAGGTGTGAGATGGAGGATGACAAGGCGTCAGATCAGTGGCGTGCCGGGGATCATGATCATATGATCTGATCGACACTTTACTTCTTCCACAAGCTCTCTTCGGCGCTTCCGCCGTAGAGAGTATCTCTAGATCCTCACTCCCATCTGCTCTCTTCGGCAGCTTTCCGCCGTTGAGAGTCTTCTCGCTCTCCTCCTTCGAGCTGCTGTTTTGTGCCGCGGCCTTCGCTGCGCAAAATCTCTACTATAAATTTACTCGCCGCAAACTCTGTCCGGTGCTTCCGCCGTGCCGTTCTCTTCAATCTATTGGCGTCGCAACGGGGCTGTCTGCGCACGCCGAGGGCGCAGGTGTTGGAATGGCAGTCTATGTGTTTTGTGCGGCGCCTTCTCGCTGCGCAAAATCTCTACTCCAAATTCACTCGCCGCAAACTCTGTTCAGTGCCTCCGCCGTGCAGCCTACTATAAAATCAATTATATTGCAGGCGTTGCAACGGAGCTGTCTGCGCACGACGAGGGTGCACACCACCTCCGCCTACAACAGGACCCACCACCTTACCAAAAATAGGCCCACACAATAAACTCGTCTAGAAAGGTCAGTTTGTATTGGAATCCCTTGCAATAAAATGCTCAGAGTATCCATAGGATGCCCTCCGGGCGAAGAACGTATCATTTGGGTCCCTCGACGCCGAACGCGCAAATGCCGACGTCGTCAATCGCACCAGCCTGGCAAAAATAGGCCCACACAAAACTTCAGTCTCAAAAGGTGACTTCTTGCTCAAATCCCTCGAACTAAAGCGCTCAGAGTATCTTTAGGATACACACTGGGGGATGAAACGTGTCGTTTAGGCCGCCCGACGCCGAACGCGCGAATGCGGGCTTCCTCAATCTCATCACCCTACCAAATCTGGCATCACCCCAAACCGTCTTGAAAGGTCAGTTCTTGCCGGAATTCCTCAAACTACAGTGCTCAGAGTAACTATAGGACACTCTCTGGAGGCTGAACGTCGTCACGTTTTCACCTGCTCACGAGGAGCGAGACGTTCACGCTCAGTGTCACACCCAGCGACACGTTCACGCGCAGCGCCACCCCAAGCGCCACCCAAGCTAGCACCAACCCTACACCTGCACCAACACCTTCACCCCCCAGCGACACCTACTCGCAGACCGGAACTACCACGACGCACACGCCGAGCACGACACATACTCGACTGCGACTGGCACACACACAGCCCTACGTCCCTCCGCTGCCTCGCGCTGGGCTCCCCGCGCTCGCCCCTCGCCTCCGTCCGCAATATCGTCGCCTCTGGACCAACCGGCCGGCGCCCGGTGGTGGAGACATTGTTCTCGTCCGTCCTCGGACCCCCCGCCAGCTAAAACGCAGCAATGCTAACATCCTTCACACAGACCTCCCCCCAAATAACCTCCCGCGGCCCTACATCGCAAACCCTCTCCGCCATCCTCTCGGGCACGCTCCTTGCCACCCACCGCGCACACGCCCTCGCGCCCGGGTCCCTCGCTCTCGGTACCGGGCGCGTGGAAAATGGGACCATAAACCGGGAGCCCGCCGGGTATCACGCGAATCCCGCGGCGGAGTGCCGAGGTATAGTGATGCGGGCGGGGACGGGGACCAGGAGTGGGGTGTGGGGGTGTTGAGGTCGCTGAGGCGTAGATCGTTGTGTATTATGTAGAATGCGCGCAATATCATTTATTCCTCATTAATGCCAAAATTGCGAGCCAGATGGAAAACGGAAATAAGCATTATGGAACGCCCAGGTGTAATCTCGCCAGGCTCATTGTGTATTAATATTACCATGGATTGTGGAATACGGCCTGTGCAACGGTAGCTCTTGTACATACATAATAATTATATAAGTTCGTGCCGCGCCAGATCAGTGGCGGTGCTGTGGCATATGATCATATGATCAATAAGTACTTCGCTTCTCCCACAACCCTCGTCTAGATCTGTTCTCTTCGGCGCTTCCGCCGTCGAGAGCCTTCCCTAGATCCTCGCTCCCACCTGTTCTCTCGGTGCTTCCGCCGTTGAGAGCCTTCTCTCTCCTAGCTCTCCTTCTCCAACAACCCTCGTCTGTTCTCTTCGGCGCTTACGCCGTTGAGAGCCTTAGATCTAGATCCTCGCTCCCACCTGCTCTCTTCGGCGCTTCCGCCGTTGAGGCATTATCTCTCCCCTGAATTCTCGCTCTCCTCTTCGAGCTGCTGTTTTGTGCGGCGCCTTCGCTGTGCAAAATCTCTACTAGAAATTTACTCGCCGCAAACCCTGTTCGGCGCTTCCGCCGTGCAGCCTTTCTCATCGACATTCTGAACTTGCCCCGTCTTTGACTCGCTTGCTTTGGCCCCCGCTTTCGTGCGTAACTATTTCATTTATCTCTGAAAGTCTTTGCTGGCGTCTAACCCAATGGACTTTCAGTGTACTACTTTTCCACACGATGAGCTCACCCTCAGCCCAATGATTCCTCCCGACCCTCCCAGTAGGTTTTCTTCATATATAATCCCCAGCTATCTAACTATAAGCCTCATAGGCCAGCTTTGATCTTCTCGGACACGCACGTATCGGCCAAGAAATTTGGTCGGTATACCAAGGCGACTCCAAGCTCCTCCTGCAGGCCCCGACCCCACAAAACCGCTCCCCCTCCCCAAAATTCCGACGTTCGGAGGGATGAGCATGAAATTTCGCTCCCCTGCCTACGTGTCGCCGGAAAGTCCGCAGGTTATGTTCATTCCTCGGTGTTTCCCGTGGTACGGGCGAATTTTCGGAGATCTGAACTGGAAGCGCGCTTCCTTCCCCATCCTCGAAGACATGGAGGACATGGCCAGGTGGCGTTTAAAGCCAGCAGTGGCTTCGGGATGGGGATCTGATCGAGAGGCGCATGTACCGCGTGATAAACGCGATGTGGTCCATCACAAAATCTCTTCCGCGGACACCACAGTGGAAGCGGTTTCCTATGCCCTATCAGTTCGGCTACGAGATGGCCTACCGTACCGAGAATGCCGCCCGTACCGTCGCCTTTCGCTCCCTTTACGCCTTCTTGCCTCTGATGGGCCAGCTCGCGATGGAATTTTGGTATATGGATATATATCTAGCCAAGTACTCCAAGTCGGACTGGCGAGAGCAGGTCTGTGAGAAGGCGGGTGTGCACCCCCAGGTCCTCACCGATTTGGAACATTCCCCCGCTGGAGATTTGACTTTGCCTCGCATTGGCGGGCTGCTCGACTTCTCCGAAACATCAACCATGGGACCCTTCGGACGTTGAGATTACCCGCTCGATGGATGACTTCGTCGGCCTGCTCATCGAGTCAAACTGCCGATGTCCCTCTACATTAATTGGGGCCCCATCGAGCATCTTCGTATCTTCGTCCCCCGCTCACTGGAGCGCATCGGTTTCTTCCCGGACCATCTCGAGATACAATATCTTCGTAATCTCCCAGGCCGCATCGCTTTCAGCCGGTGGACGAGGGGGCAAGACAGACACCAGGGCGCCGTTTTCCAGAGTCTTAAGGAGACGGAGCCCTATGTCCCGCCGGTAGAGCGCATGCCACGACTTCCGGAACCACTTCCGGAACCAGTCTCCAATGCCCCCTTTCCTCCTGTCGAGCAAAATAGTGGGCAGCGGGCGGGGGAAAGTATGTCCGAATTCTTTGACCGCCGAAAAGGGGAAAACACTCGTTGGGAGGCGATGGAAACTGTCGTGCGGCGTCGGGCCCGTGAGCAGCAGGAGGAGAATGCTGCTCGGGGACAGGTGCCTGGTCGGGGGGGAGCGAGGGTGTTCGAGTGGGTCAAGTCAAGCGGTCACTTTATCAGGACCGCAGGAGGGAGGCCCCGCTACGAAGAACTATGGGAAGAATATGGTCCCAGCCAGCGGCGATATGATTCCTTCCACAACGAGTGGGATCTGTGTGAGGCTGTTTGGACCTGTCGACGACCAAGATAGCGACGGCGGCAATGAAGCTACGACGACTTCGCCCCTTCCACATCTACGCATCACGATGAGTTTACGCCCTCCACACGTCAGGACGGCGGAGACGACGACGACGACGACGACATCGACGCTCCCTCCCAGCTTTTGCCTGAGAGAGAAGGGCTGGAAGAGGGTGAGATTGTGACGCTGGAGACCCAGCCTCCCTCTGCCGATGAAGGAGGTGTGGGAGTTCGATCGTGTAGCCCTCTCCTTCCGGACCATCGTCCAGTATCGATACGGCTGTGTAGTCAAGGAGGAGAACAGACAAATCCCACCTCCAGCACTAGAATACCGTGTGCAGCCAGAACTTGCCAAAAGGGTTGCTCGGCGACCTCAACCTCCAGGTTCATCCAAATCGACCAGAGGAGTTGGAAATTTTCTGCGCTTTTCTTGGATACTGCAAGGCTGCCCGACAACTGGAGACATTCCGCGACCTTTGCTTGACTTCCACGATCTCGAATCTGACCTTTACTATGATTGGGGTCGCCGAAGTTCGCCGAGAAACGCTGGGCGGCAAACTTTACTACGTGGTATATGAGATCAAGTCTGACGCCTCTCGGCCAAGTCTCTATGTCCTCCTCCAAAGTGCAACAACTGCTCTGGAGATCGTGCGACAAGGGTGGGGACCGACGCTGGATGAGATCATCGAGAAACTGCTCGGTCGCAACATTTCATTTAGTGTCTGCTCACGCCACCAGCAGATCCGGGTCGGCCCGCCTCCCGGACGCCAGATGTACTCGGGCCTTGGCTTTCGAAGCCAAAGGTATGCCCCCGATGCACACGATTATCAGTCTTACGTCGCCATTCGGGAACAGTTCTTGCGGAGTCCCCGCGGCCGTTGTGCAAAATCATATGGCGGGATTGTTGGTCGCTTAGCTTGCACGCTCATCAGTGATGCTGAAGTTCTTCGGGGCCCCACCGACGAGGTCACTGTCGATGGTATTTGCCTGTGGGACGGACACTCCGAATACGCTTACTGGGACGACTACCTGACAGATCAAGAAATTGACCTCATCTGTGGTGTATACCACATTTCAACGGGTAAGAAGCAGGCATCTATCTTTTGCGTGCCTCGGAAGCTTATCACATTATAGGTCAACGCGATCCTGGTGCCTTGTCTGGAGAGCAGACAACAGCGAGATCTTGGTGGCCAAGACCCTCCGCCATGGAGCAGTCAGGTCTCAATGTTGGCTGGTGGACCCCACTATGCGAACAGTGGTTCGAGAAGCGTTTGAAGGAACTCCAACGACCGCAGCCAGCACCTCCCCTCACACACGCGAAGTGGAAACACAATATGAAGCGGGAGAGGCAATGTGTGAGCTTGGCCCAGGAGGCAGAACGGGTCGCTGCCCCGAAATTTTGGAGCGAATGCGACCATAAGAACTTTCACGTACATTCATTCATATGTAGTCAGCGGTAGTTGTACAACGAAAAAAAAATGTACATAATTGAAATGCAATACAGTAATTCCATGGTCCCTGCATTTTAGCTTAAAAAACGTCCATTGCTCGTCTTCATACTGTGTGCCACCGATAAAAATTTTGCCTCTACATCGCGATTGACAGAGAAAAGGGTTCAAGCACGGGTATATTAAGAGGTTACAGGCGCTAGCAACTCTTCTAGGGTACTAAGCAGATCTAATCCCATCTCCCACCGCTTTTCCTTCAAGTCCCGAGCCGCTGGTACTCTCCTGCGCGCTGGCCACTACTTCATCGAAGCCGGGGGAGTAGCTGCGGCGGCGGCGTTTGCGAGGCGGGGGGTTGTCATCGTCCACCTCATCCCAAGGGCCTGGCGAAGGTGGAGGCGGCCCACACGTCGTCGACCTCGCTGAGTGGGTCAGGTGGCAAGCTATCACCTGACCTCATCCAGCGCGTCGTCGTCGTGGGGCGCGTCCTCCTCGCCATGGGACGCGTCTTCTTCTTCGTGGTCCTCTTGGTCGTCGTGCTCAGCGGCTACAGCGCGTGTAACAAGAGGCGCGATGTTGAAATCAAGCGCTTGAAGTAGCGTGGCGAACGGGGAAAGGCTGAGCGCGGAGAACTCGCGGCCGCTGCGTGTCTGGGCGTATTTTCAGAGCTGGGTGGTAGAAATATTGTAGAAGACGTACGAAGCGACCCAAGAGATACCACACGGCGGGCATAATCTAAAAGAAATTGAAGTAAGTAATTTTTTTTGGCAGAAGCAGCGGCAAATGCCATTTCCACCGGGTTTGTCTACTGTGGGGCATGCCAGTGACCAGGTGTTGATTCTAGCACGCGTAGACTCGCCCGAGGAAAAACCATTCACCAAAAACGAAGGAACTCACCGCGTTCGACGCGTTCGACGCGTCTTGTGGAGAGATTTTGCGCAGCGAAGGCGAAGGCGGCTCGAGGGAGGAGAGCGAGAAGACTCTCAACGGCGGAAGCGCCGAAGAGAGCAGATGGGGAGGAGGATCTAGAGATACTCTCTACGGCGGAAGCGCCGAAGAGATACTCTACGGCGGAAGCGCCGAAGAGAGGTTTGGGAGAAGTGAAGTCGATCAGATCATGATCATATGATTATGATCAACAGCACCGCCACTGATCTGGCGTCTGTCATCCTCCATCTCACACCTGGTGCTGCACGATGCATTCGTCGTGCAGCACCAACTTCCTCCACACAATCCAGAGACTACAGAACACTTTCGTTCTGTAGTCGCTGCCTGCGCTCGGTCTGTGCGATTTCTCCGCCGTACAGACCAAGTCTCTGCCTTTGGCCTTTTGCGAGGGGCACTATGTGCGCAGCGCGCGATGCGCTGGGTTATTTAGACCTGTGCCGCCGAGCTATGGTGTCGAGTCGAGTACGCTGCTGGTTTTATGATCCCGTCGAGCGCGCGCATACGCACGAATGCGGAGTTCCCTGTCGAAGAAGCAGTGCAAGCTTTCTGTAGTACTTAGTTCTTTGAATACAACTCAAGTTGTAAATGGACTCAAGTTTTATTGTAGAACTGAAGCGGTGTTGGCACTCAAGTGGCGGCAGGACTTAAGTTCTGTGGTGAAACTTAAGTTCCAAGATAATGCGCACGGGAGAGGGGCTTTGGCCACCGGTAGGGCGACGCAGAACTTGAGTTCCGCCGCAAAACTTAAGTTTGAAACGGTGGGGACCGGCCGAACTTAAGTTCGGCTAATCTGATTTCATGCTCCTGGTACCTATTGATTCATTTTATAGCAGAAAGCCCGGTGGATACTATGGCCGAAACAGCTGCTGGGAAATATCATCGGAGGAGCTCGAGACTTATGAGGGCTGGGTGGCATCCGCCATCTCTCCGTTGAGCGTGTTCATCGACCTGCAGGTGATCCACAACATCACTACGTCGATTTCCAAGAAATTGCGGACGGACCTAGGCCTGGAGGTACAACCTAATTCTGCATCCACTGTCCGTGGATTTCAAGTTCTGAACTCCAGGCCATGGCTCAAGTAGGCAGAAAATCGCTATCGTTGAACGCCGATGAAGTGCTTCTGAAGTAAACGGTCTACTGTACGCCAAACGATTGAACACGAGCCGTTCGGTATGAGCGCTTTGCCCCCAAAAAATGGCGCATATACACTGGTTAAACTAGCTTCTCGACCCGAAGACGTCGATCACTTTTCACTCCAGAGTTTTCTCTGAAGAGGCTCATGTATCGCTTGTCGTCAGCTGCGGGTTTTTAAGACCCCTAAAAAATTCCCGAGCTGGTTTCCATCGATCCGAATACGACGTCAGTCCGTAGCTCGAGTTCATGAGCTAACACCGTCTGCGTCGAAGACAAAATTTGTACTGGAGGAAAAGACTTGCGTAAACTGACCATTCCTAACTTAGACCAAAATGATACCTAAATCTCACGCCTCCGGAGGTTATAGAACTCTCGTTCTTTCTATTATGGCTCGATTTTGACCGTCTCGATAGGAAACGTGAAGAAACGGTGAGTTAACACGATTCCCTTGGAAAGCAGACTCTTCCTTCTTGAGGACTTGATTCAGATTTTCGAGAGCAAACTCACAAGGACAATGTACATGGGATACGACCCCAAGACACTCGAGCGGCTAGAGCCAGCAAGACCAAGATGAATATATTCACGTGAAGTAATGCATACAAAACCTTGCAAAGTTACACCCGGATTCCAACGCCTGCGCCCTCGGCGTGCGCAGACAGCCCCGTTGCGATGCCAATAGATTGAAGAGAACGGCACGGCGGAAGCACCGGACAGAGTTTGCGGCGAGTAAATTTATAGTAGAGATTTTGCGCAGCGAAGGCGCGGCACAAAACAGCAGCTCGAGGGAGGAGAGCGAGAAGGCTCTCAACGGCGGAAGCGCCGAAGAGAGCAGATGGGAGTGAGGATCTAGAGATACTCTCTACGGCGGAAGCGCCGAAGAGAGGTTTGGGAGAAGTGAAGTGTCGATCAGATCATGATCATATGATTATGATCAACAGCACCGCCACTGATCTGGCGTCTGTCATCCTCCATCTCACACCTGGTGCTGCACGATGCATTCGTCGTGCAGCACCAACTTCCTCCACACAATCCAGAGACTACAGAACACTTTCGTTCTGTAGTCGCTGCCTTTTCCAGCGCTGCGCTCGGTCTGTGCGATGTCGCCGTCGTACAGACCAAGTCCTTTGCTCTCTCCCGTCCCGTCTCCCGTCCCGAAAAGCATACAGGGCTGGCTCTCCCCCGAGTCCTGCCCTTTGTCGGCCACTGATCCGGCGCCCCCATATCGCATACCTGGTGCTGCACGATGAATGCGTCGTGCAGCACCTACTTCCTCGCAATCCATGGACTACAGAACGCTTTCGTTCTGTAGTCTCTGCCTTTGGCCTTTCCCGTCAATCACTCTGTGCGATGCCTCCGTCGTACAGACCGCTCCTACAAGGCATACTCGGCTGGCTCTCCCCCGAGTCCTGCCTTTGTCGGTGAACACAGTGCGTACCCCCTTAAATTTCTGAATTCCGTTGCTCGTATTAATTCCCCCACAGACACTGACATCTCGTCGCAATGCATCTACTCTACCAAACTTACGCGCAGCTCATGCTCTACACGTTGGGGATTTTTTTTGTTTTGCGTGTGAACGCCACCTTCCGTCCGTGACCTTGGCCCCTCAGTCCAAGGTCACGCACAAAATTGCCTCTTTTGTCCGTTGGGAATATCGTCAAGAAGCACTCCTCCCCCTCCCCCCCCTCGCCTGTCCCAGCTGCGTACGGCGTTGCTTGCATGTGCACCTCGGCGCCTCGGCGCTCTCCCCACCTACCGTCCTTTCTGTCGACCTTCCTCCCGACACCCCATCGTTTCAAGCGCATGCTTTGCCTGGACGCCGAGTCCTGCCTTTGTCGGTGAACACAGTGCGTACCCCTTTAAATTTCTGAATTCCGTTTGCTCGTATTAATTCCCCCACACAGACCGACTCGTCGCAATGCATCCTAATCTACCACATTTACGCGCAGCTCATGCTCTACGCGCTGGGGATTTTTTTTTTTTTGCGTGTGAACGCCACCTTCCGTCCGTGACCTTGGCCCCTCAGTCCAAGGTCACGCACAAAATTGCCTCTTTTGTCCGTTGGGAATATTGTCAAGAAGCACTCCTCCCTCCCTCC
This sequence comes from Mycena olivaceomarginata, assembly GCA_029378375.1. Taxonomy (NCBI): domain Eukaryota; kingdom Fungi; phylum Basidiomycota; class Agaricomycetes; order Agaricales; family Mycenaceae; genus Mycena; species Mycena olivaceomarginata. Next base: position 38,244 of record JARKIC010002389.1, read on the forward strand.
CTCCCTCCCTCCCCCCTCCCCTGTCCCTCCAGCTGTGTACGGCGTTGCTTGCATGTACACCTCGGCGTCTCCCCACCCACCGTCCTTTTTCTGTCGACATTCCTCCCGACACCCCATCGCTTCTTTGCCTGGACGCCTGCACCCTCGCCCTTCTCCGTCCATCTCTACGGTGCCGTCGCCGCCCCCACCCTTGCCTTCGGCGACTCGGTCTCCACTCTTCCTCGCGTGCACGGCCCGTTCTCTTCCAACGGGCCGATTCCTCGCTCACTTGATCTGAATGCACTCTCTCGTGCGTCTTTTTCCCACCGCGCGTTGCTCTTCGCTAACTTCTTGCACCTTCTTGCACCACGAGCAGCGTGCCTTGTTCTTTTTTCAGCCTCCGCCATCACTACGACCGTCGTCTTGATCCGATGGCATCCCGTATACATCCTCTGTAGCTCTCCCCCTCCTCTGTCTGGCTGTACCTTACTTCTGTCGTTTACGTGCGCTCGGTCCCGATAGCATCATAAATATGTAATATTTTGTCAGTGCAGTAATAATATATCTTTTCCACGGTGGCGCCGCGTGATTTCGAAGAGAAGGATGTCAAATATGGCAAACCTGGTCCAGAACCCCAAATAGGCAATTGTAGACCGAGCTCCCTGAACAATTGCAATGAGGCATCCTGCATGCAGCTGTGTGGGCCACTGCTTCTTTCCCTCCGCTATGTCCTCCTCTGGTGTTCAGATGCAGCAAGCAAAGGATATTCACCGTTGTGTCTTCACAGAGACACCACTGTTTCAAATGTTGCCATGGAGTATTGCCGGCCTCAGCGATAATGGTTGGAGGCAATGGATTACGGGGTCCAGTGATCATCTCAAAAACATCCCCAGTGAAATCAAGCTCAAGGCAAGATTTTCTCTGCTTATCCCACCTTCACTTGACTCAAAAAAATTGTAGGAGTTTATAGAAACAGTTGCGGTCCAAAGTGGCGATGAGCTAAACTTGAGCAGACCAATCCATATCGCAGCACGCAGTCTTGGAGCTGGAGACTTTGCGGCAGTTAGTACAAACAAAGCAGATTTACGCATACTCAGCAACCATATCCTGGGTCTCAAAGTCATTGATTTCATTGGGTCTAGAATCGGTCTACCTGGTGCTCAAGAGACTCATAAACGATATAAACTTCCCGCCAATTTTGGAGATGAAAAATTTATCCAAGTGAAGCACATTAACAATCAACTTGTTCATATAAGCTGATACTGGGTTGTAGTTGATCCAGCGCCTGGAAGATTGGCCCAAAATGATTGACAAAGCACGCAATACTGTAGCTAGCCACAAGCTCAAGGTTAAGCATGACGAGAAACAATTTGCTTCATGGTCCTCTCAAAAATGTTTTATCATTTTTCCTCGCCCACACTTACAGGGGACTATCAAACAATTATAGCAAATATCCAGTCCGCTGTTTTTGCATTGCAGTGGTACATGGCTGAGGTAGACAATCAAGCCATTTTTCCTTACCAGTATTTTGATTTTTTTTAATCCAGGGGAAATTTCCTCTTGATGATCCGAATGTAGTGTTTGAGTTTTTTGAGAGGTATGACATTCCATTGTATCGGGAGCTGTGTTGATATTGTGAAGATCTGGTCTTGAACAAGAAATCAAGGATAACAAAGCTGCCTTGAAAACGAGATACACCAAAACATCTTTGCAAGGGTCAATTGAGGCTATATTGCTCCTAACACCCCTGACTGTGTTCTCGACTGTCTCTCTTGGAAGGATCAAATTCAACAGGCTCGGGCTCATCCAGGTAAGAGCTAGAAAATATTTGTATATATTCTATTCTAATCTTTAAATTTGGGGGTTCAAGTTGCACCACCACTTCGGAAATGTCAAACCACCGGGATTAGTCTTGATGGAGGAATCTATAAAGAAGGAACTCTGGTGCAATGCAAGAGGCAATATCAGTCCCGAGATAGCTTTGGACAACATCTTGGATACTTTTGCCAAAGCACGGCCTGACTTGGACAATGATCGAACATGGTTCAGTATGTCTTATTGGACTGGTTTTCATTATCCATGCTCATTGTGATCAAGCATCAGATGCATTTCCAGCTTATGATTATAGCCCACCGTTGTCTACTTCTAGCCCCTTGGATACTGTGAACTCAGTGCACACCTGTCCACCTACCTTGACTGGCCAGTCATTGAGTTCATCACCTACAGCAAGTATGGGACCTACTGTACATGTACAAGATGAAGCTATTATGGATGCAGATCATCTGTCTGCTGGTATACAACTTCTGTTCTGAACTATATGCCTATTTAAAACAAGATTCTGCAGATCCTTTGGTACAACTGCCCTGGGTGCCAAACCCTTCCGAAGAGGGGGTACTATGCTTCAAGCAGAGATCAATTTCTGTCTCGAAGACCTAGATTCCGCATCCCCGCTATCCCCACTATCCTATTCATGGAATGGTATAAATGAGTTTTCTGCAATTGTGACTGCTGTAAACTGATTGGTATCATCAGGGTCCCCAGATTTTGGTGTGATTGCCCTTCCACAATATCAGAAAAAGTCTGTTCAGATGAAAATATGATTCCACGGATAGGCACTACCATGCGTTCACCCATTCCAAACACAATAGATCTCCACGAAATTATGAATGTTGAAATGCTTGGCACAGATGAAGAATTGGCTGAGGATGCAGATGTTCTAATGCCCATGCCTAGCCATGGTCCTGTACCTTCTAGACATTTTTCCGACATACAGCTTGATCCAGAGACTGAACTAGGTTTCAGTGCAGAGCTAAGATCTATGTCTACAGCTGAAATCTTTGGCTTTCAACCTGTGAGATCTGGAGTTTATTCCTCTATTTTTATTTACATATTGCAGGGTTCTCCTTCAGAATCAGCTGATCCAGTGTTGCCTGTGGAGTCTTCTCAGATCTGTGAGGGTGCTCCACTTGCAGTTTTTCGCTCTGCATCTGTGAGATTTTTTCTTTTCTTTTTCTCTGCCTGTATTCACATATCACAGAGTCCTCTTCCAGAATCAGCAGATCCAGGCCCGCCTGGGGAGCCATCTTCTCAAGCTCGTCAGAGCACCCCTCTTGCACTCCGAAGAGGCATTCGGGATTCGGGCTATGTCTATAGAGACAATCTTGCTGGGACAGCAGGTCCTGAAAGTCGTCGAAAAAAACGCAAAAGAGATAACAGACACAGTGCTCTTGAGCATCCAGAATCTGCAGTCCCTGATTTGACAATGATTGAACTTATTGATCTTACTGGCTCAGATGTGTGTTTATATCTTTCAACATAATTTACATCTGCTAACTCTTGGCTAGGAAATCATCCGAAAGGAGTTTAAAGATTTAAATGCTCATGAGCCTTCTCAGATAACCCTCCGGGACAGTCTGGGCAAGCTGATCTGGATGATTGGGGCAGATAGAAATCTTGGGTCAATGAAACTCAGATCATTTCAGGTAATTGGTTTAACTGTGTTCTTACCTTCAAATGGCCTAATTATTCACAGATAGGAGATACAGGGGAGCCAAAAACTATGATCTATCAGTTGATCAATAGTGTATATCATTCATGGCTGGGTGCAGATATCACAGATATCAACACACATCTTTCTACAGCTTCCCTTTTCCCTGAGTATTCTACGGAAACCTCTACATTCTATGTGACGACAGCAGCCAAATGGCTTTCTCTACCTCATCAGCAACAGTCTGTTCTTGGGAACAAACAGCTTCTGATCAAAGGCCTAGCTATAACTCAGAATCTTCTCAAGTGCGACCTAGAATCTTTTGAAGAACTTGGAATTGCTCCAGATTCCATTTTGAAAACAAAAGGTCAGTGAATAACCTTTTATACAGGATCTTATATCAATTGATAGATTTTTATAGATCTCAGTATCTTTTGTGCAGCAAAGCCCAAAAGCTGCATGAGAAGCACAAATGCCACAGATTTGCTGGCAGAGCTGGGAAATCCTGCAGGGAAAGTGCTCGTAGCCAATTTGGGATCCTTGGATGAGACTGGCCATATTGACCCCAAAGGCTTGGAGTGTGTTCAATTTTTGAGTGCTTTGACCTGAGCTAATCATCTCTCTAGAAACTTGGACACTGGGGGAAAGGCCCGCATGCTTACCAGAGGAGCAAATGGGTTTCCACTTGCAAAGTTTCCACTCACAAGATGGGCTTTTGCATCAACAAAAGATGCAACAACTCCGATTGAATTCAATGGAAGTGCTACAGTTACAATCCAGGACAGCGGCTCTCAAATGTATTTTGTTGGAGCAAACAGCTCTATGGATGATATATCTGGATTAACCAGTTGGCATCCATTTGTACTCCAGCCAGGGACTTTCAAATTTGAGGGGATCTTAATGGAACCTGGGGATGTTTTGTAAGTCTACTTGCTGAACCTATTTTGTATTGTCACTGAGATCCTGCAGAATTACACCACCCAACAGGATGATTTACAGCATTTACTGTCAACATTCAATCACCCGCCGTCTTGACTTTCATGCTCTTTCCACCATTTCAGACAGTTGTGCAGCCTATTTGCATATGGCAATCTTTGGGTCCACATTTGTCCAAGACATAGATTTGGATGAGGGGCACTCTATGAAATTCCAGGAGTTCTGCAATACATCCCAGCATGATGCCTGCATAGCATTCATCCAAATCTTTACATTCTGGGTTAAATATCTTACAACAGATGGTACGCATTCTAGGAGTCTCTAAATCAAGCTAACTGGATTCTTAGTCAAGGCAACCAGTACCGTTGCTGTTCATCTCCCCAATGTTGAAACTGCGGCTGGTCTCTTGCAAATACTGGGGGTGGGAACCCTTATCCTTCTCATGGAGCCTCTACAGGGCCAGGAAAATCCTGGCGAAGATCACTTGCTTCAAATTCGACTGTCCATGCTCAGATATGCCAAGGCAAACTTCTATATCTTTCATGGATGGTTTTCAACCAGATATAGAGTGGAACTAATGGGCAAATCAGTAGATGTCTTTTCGGTAATTGCCACTATCAAAATATCCTTCCTCACACTCACAATGTTGAACAGAAATTTCTTCTCCACTTGTCCACAGTGGCCACATTTTACAAAAGAAAAACCACAGGGGACTCCCAGGTGCTTCAGCAAAAATTGTCTCAGGTACTGCAAGGGTTCTCGGATGAACTCCAATCTGAGGAAAATTTGGAATCACTTTATTTCGAAAATATTGAAGAGGAGACACCTCCAACTAGCCGTTTGAAATTTGCCCCTTGGGACACAAACTCTGATCTTTTGATCACAAGACTGGAGAAACAGAAGGGGCCTATGATTTACTAGTGAACCTACTGTTGGTAGAAATTAGCAAAATACTGTATACTATCCATGTAACTTGACATTCCTGGACCCAGATCCCTGAACATGCATCAATGTAAATACAGAGCACCCCAAGAGATCAGAAACACTCATTTACAGTATTTCGACAATTGCAAGTTTCTCCAGATACAAAGAAAGCATAATAATGAGAAATGAGTTGAGATATAGGTTGACCCAGAATATTCATGACCAACTTCAGCCTAGCTAATATATATAAATGGGATTCATTGAGGTTCCTTGGATGGGCAGAATCCACTCTTTATGAATAAGATTGGTACGTGAACGGCAAGTGGGGCCTGAACACAAAATTCAATATCGGATGAATGCTGTGGTCATAAGATTTCTCCTCTCACAGGAAAGATAGCCTTTGGTATGCCACCATGTCCAAAGACAACTCTGGAAACAGTCTGGATTATGTGAGTGCAACTGCGGCAAGAGTGATATATTTACCTTGTGGTATACTCGCTTGCGGCATTTACAGTCCAAAAACATAGATGGTATTGGTGGTCCTTTACTCCTGCATATCTGCTCCCCAAGGTCAGTAGATATTGAAGCTATGACTTTCTGTCTTACCGAACATTCATCGTCAACCCAAGTGCTATCTTCATTGATATCATGCTCAATTCTCTTCAAAAGTTTCTGTGTGCGCCTGTGGCCAAGAACATCACATAGTTTCTGCACTATCTATGAGGGAGATAGAGATGGATTCCTATGAAACACTAACCTGTTGCTTTTGGATAAAATCTGCACTTGGATTCCAAGGAGGATATATCAAAGGACACAATGTAGCAGATCCATTTTTAATGGAGACAAATTCTAGTCCTTCAGATTCCATGCTGATGATGAATGTAAATGCAGGTGGTGAATCCAGATCTAAGGTGATGGATTGTAGACATTATATATATATCTAGATCTAGATCTAGCCTGGGATCTATATTCTACTTTGGTTATGATCTGATTCCAGATCCATTGATATCATGATCACACGTACATGATTTGTACATATTTAAAGCACACAATGCTGTGCCAATCTTCTTCATCTTCTGCTACCATGTCGTCTGCAAATCCTACCTTTCCAGTTGTCACCAAGATCAAACAGCTACTTGCCCACTCTGACAGCATCAATTGTCTTGTGTTCTCTCCTGATGGGAAGTTCCTCGCAAGTGGTGGGGAGGATGGCTACATCATAATTTTCAAATCTCGGGGTTGGACAGAATATAAACAGTACCAAACTACATCTCCAATCCGTGCAATTGTATGGCACAAGGGTAATGACAACGTCATCACTGCTGGTTCAAAAAATGGGATAGTTCATACTATTGATATCAAGGTGCACTATACTTTCTTCCATTTGGAGTAGATCACTGATTCAAGGTAGAGCAACAAGAAGTGGGATCACAGTGTACCTGGAACAATTCACTGTCTAGCCCTCCAGGTCCCAGGGAACCTGATTGCTGTTGGTTTCAATGCTGAAGTTCTTATTGCCAAGCAAGCTTCCCGTGGTATATATATCAAAATTTGTTTCAACAAGATCTGATTTTAACCAATATGGTTCAGCTGTCTGGAACAATGAAACAACCATCTCAAAGCCAGAAGCAATGCTAGAAAAAATGGATTATTAGATCCGTTCATTTCCATACTGCCAAGAAACTTCTTGTTGTTGTCTATCTGTATACTGGAATCATGTATGTGCTCATTCTGGTCATTTTTCGCTTAAATCGTAATGAATGGTCTTCTCTAGTGCATATGGTACGGAAAAACCTGGTGATCAACAGTGGGCTATCCATACAGATCGCCTATGGTTTGTTGAACTGTCAATGTATTGGCTGGTTTTAATCAGATTATAGTGGGAACTCAGCCTTGTCAGCTACATCACGTATTCTGGTTACAACCAATCTCTGTGATGGAATTGACTGGTATGACATGACCACCCAGAAGATGACTTCAAGAACAATTTGTTCGGTTTCTCCCGAGTCAAATGTTCTACTCCCAGTGGTCTTCATTGGCTCTAACTCCAACACAATTCTGGTTGGATCTGCGACCGGAAAGGTTTCAATCTTCAAGTTGGGAAACCCTGCAGCTCTGCAAGTCTTGGATCATAATAGTTTGTTATAGAATTCTTCATTTGAGCACTGCTGAAAGTAAGCAATAGATGAGATGGTTCAAGCTTTGGTATTGTCTTTTACCTGATATCAAGAGAAAAACTGGCTGAGAAATCTGTTAGGCTCACTTTCACAATATCAAGAAGAACATCCATATTATTGTGACTGGGATATCAGAGCAGTATGAGGAAACCTCAATTTCAGTCTGGGTCGGCAAGGATCAGAGAACATATTTGTCCAAGGTATTTATATGTCCTGTGCAGCAGATAGAGCTTATTACTATTCCCTAGCTCCGACACCGTCTCATCTACACACTTTTTGGGACACTGATTGGTTTGGGTGGAATCATTGGTCCTAGGAAAGTATCTGGGTTCCTTGGCAGCATTCCTGATGCCGGTAAAAAAGTACCTGCAAAGGTCTTTGGTCCCTGGTCTACTCCTGTGCCAGCTACTCAAGGATCGGGCGGGGCTCCAGCCCAAGAAACCCTCACACATATTATCACAAGGACAGTTGAGGTCTTTCAGACCTCTGCAGCCATGGTATGGGTTTTGCACTTAATTAACACATGAGTCTCTAATCTACTCTCATCAGGCCAGTTCTGAGCCTATCGCTGCATCTATGAGTACCCCATATTTGGTGAAAGACCACAAGGATCAGCAGGAGAAGAAGGCTTAATTCCTGGTTTTCTTGATGGATTGAAACATGATATAACCAGTCTTCAGTGCACACAATGCCTGTTATTATTTTGCCATCTGTGATATAGTGTAGGCTGCATGTACAATACAAGTGTACTGTTGGTCCCCTCTCTTTGATCCGGCCAAGTCCTCATGACAGTTAGTGATAAAATGTCAAGAACATGCATACAGAAGTCTGACCGAGTCTGACAGGAAGTGAGGATAAGCCCTATAGCTAGGTAGTGCAAGGACAACTCAGTTTGGGATATGATGTTCTTAGAGGACTTAGCATAGGGCCAGGTCCGATGGAGATTTGCGGGCAGAGGGAGATGTCCCCTTTGCTATGTCCAGTGCCCAAATCAAGATAGAGATAGACAGGATTCAGATAGATCTGGATGAAAGGACCAAGAAGCAGACAATCTAAGTCAATATTTGAGCTAACAAACTGGACTAATTAAAAGGCTTTATATATACTCACAATTGAATTTGCTGTAGAAATAGGTAAATCATGTGATCTTTGTGGCTGCTTGATTTGTATCTTGATGGATAACAGTGATATCGATCTAACCTGCTTCTTACCACATCCTCCTAATTGCAAAAGATCTTGGTCAAGTCATTTAGACCCAACACATTGCATGTGTGTATCATATTTGCATTGATACAGTGCTGTAGCCAACTTACAATCATTGTCTAGTCAGTATGTTGAACCAGCTAACCTGCTGCCAGTTACGCTATGATGCAACAAGCCATATCTTCCCGGTTGCACCTGAAGTACTCTTGATAGGTGCCCAAAACTCTCAACAGTATCGACAGCTCTTGCACAGCAATGACCCACCACAGGAGCTTGATATTCCTTTTATCAGTTCCATAGTATCTGCTGCTGCTTTACGTCTAGCAGCTCTCACAGTCACAATAATGCTTCCAGCATGCTCAGGTTGCTTAGAATCAGTCACAAAGGATTATGCAACACTTCAGGACTATTGGAATAGCCATCGGAGCATTCTCTCCCCGCTCCGAAGGATGCCGCCAGAACTACTGCTTGAAATATTTCTATGGACAGGGTCATATGCAAATGAAGACTTTGGAGCCAATATAAGGCACTGCCCATGGGTCTTGACACATGTCTGCCGCCAATGGCGAACTCTGGCTATTGAGACCTCTCCACTTTGGTCTCTCATTTTCATAGACTACAATGCAGGCCCGGAAAATTTGTCACTACCTATGTTGGAAACTCAGCTTGCAAGGGCTAGGAAGCTGAAGATCACGTTTTATGGTTGTGCAACATCTGACCGTGGAAACCAAACTGAAGTATTCACCTACCTTGCCAAATATGCTTCCAACTGGGAAGAACTTGAGATTGGGTTGACCTCTGACCTGGTTTCTCTCATGGATGGTCTCCAGAACCGCATCTCACACCTGCGCAAATTGACTATAGTAGATTTGCAGGACTCTAATGGTCAATATGAAGTGACTGCATTTGAAACAGCACCTTTGCTAGTTGAAGTCAACATCTATTTCAATCCAGTCAGCTTTATATTTCCAGCCAACCAGCTCACTCGCTACTGGATTGATGCCCCATGGGTGAGCCATTGGGACATACTCAAAGAGGCTCTGCAATTGGAGGAGGCTCATATCAACATCCTTGATCATGACAGTGGTGAACCTTGGATGAGGCCAAATGACTTTGAAGTCATTCATCTACCAGCCTTGTGGTCCCTCTTTGTATCTCACATTCAGGTTCTGAACTACATCAGGGCTCCAAATCTTCAACGCTTTGCTATGGAAGTCTTTCCAAACACGGTCAATGACATTCAGCAGAATTCCCAAGCCCTTATCCGCCACACACATCTTTACCAGCTTGTTCTCATTGGACACCCTACAGCTGATCTGGCTATTTGGATCTTAAATCAGATCTCAACTATTTTCGAACTCATTTGCTTCGTGAAATCTGATTCATTGGATGAGCTCAATGTCCTGGTTTCAAACCTCACAATTTCTGCTAGCCATGCTGTTGCTCCACAGCTAAGGACCATTGTTCTTGGATCTGAGGGTATCATTGATCATGCACTGTATGCAAATATGATCCAGTCGCGGTTTGCATACATACCAAGCTGTGCTCTTAGATCCACTGTGTTGGCCCAAGACTCCAGCACCCAGGATAACTCAATCACACAAAGTCTTGATCTCTTTGCCAGGACAAATTGGATTTTACTTTCATCAATGGACGGGTTGAGTACTTCAATGCAGTATATCAGTGGGGTTATGGGAGGAATCTGAATATTTGTAACAAGTGATATCCTTTTTTATATATATTTTTTCTTTCAAGCCATTGTCTTTTAGGCATATACAGTGCCGGAATGTAAAGAGTGTGCTTCCTGCATTACAGCAGAGCTTGCCAGCAGATTCTGAAGGTTTTATATATATATAGAACCGGCTGTCATGATTGTGATCAAATTCCACCTGCTCATCATGATCATGTCAATCTGTTCTTATTGGTCAGTCATGATTCATAAGCATCATTGGAACAGCTGTGTGATCAGTGACATAGTGTGACAGTGAATCTTGTCCTCAACCCCCATGATGCTTTCTTTTATCTCATCACTCTTTCAAAATTCAGGACCTATTGATCTTTCTGATGACTCTAGTGGACATACAATTGATACTGATCCTCTCCTTTCTGATGTGTGTCCCCCATTACAACTTACACAGATCTACAAAGTTAATAATTTCTAGCCCCATCGCCATAGATTCACTATGGACCCTACCAGGTCATTGAAGGTATCAGTTAAGCCTGAACCTCAATCCACAAAATTGTATGTCTATCTTGGCTCAATACAAAGTGAACCATAACTTGACCATGGAGCCTTTAGTGAGAACGAAGTGTATGCTGTCTTATCCAATAAGATGAATGAGTTTCTGATTTTTTGTAGCCCACATTTGATGACAGCCTCAGTCTCAACTGCCCGGCCACAGGTTTCATTTGTCAATATAGCCAGCATCTTGTATGAAGAGATCTCTGGCCTTCTCGCCCAGAGTTTGCTGGATCCAGAGAACACAGACCATATTGTGAAGACAATCGTTGAACTGGCCAGCACCTCAGACTACCATGCTATGGAAAAAACAGTTCCACTTCTTCTTGCAGAGGAACCATTGGGACAGACTGCACGAGAGCAACTGACCAAGGCTATTCTTGCCAGAGTGCTCAAGTCTCAGATAACACACAGGTTCATTTGGTTACCTGATATATTGGGCTTCTGATGCTCACCATTAAGTATAGATCTGCTTCTACTATCCGATCTAGCACGTCCAGTGCCTCAAGATCTGCTCCAAGAAGCACACCAGCAATATCAATCACACGGGTCAAGACAGTCAATCCACCTGCTTTAGCACAGCCTGATTCCAGTGGCCTTCATATTGAAGAATCTGTGACTCCCTTTCGCAACGGCCAGGGTTCATTTAGCACTTTTTCTACCACAGGCAATAGGAGCCTTGATAACCCACCTGAGACCACAGTGCAGCCTGCAAGTGGTGATCTTTTTATTCATTGCAATACCACATCCATTCCAGAGAAAAGACAGGTCTGGATGTACAAGACTGATGAATGGGAGGATATAACTGAGCTGTGGAGAAATGAGCAGACCATTGTTCATCCAACCATAGCGGAGCGGGTGCTTACTGTCAATGGAAACATACCAAACTGGATTCTGAGAAGCAGCGCAGAGCAGAAGGCGCGCAAAAGAGGAAAATCTAGATCTACTACCCCTGGCCCTTCGAATTCATAAGTTCAAGTCTACATCTTCACCCAGATATATGCCACCCATTCACTGTTGTGTAAAATATATAAGTTTTGGAGCTGTGGAGAATGTAAACTATGTATGCATGGAATAGCAATCTTTTGACAATATTTATCAACCCAGTCTCAGCAACTTCTTGTTTTCAGTACAGTATAATAATATATATATATATCTATATCTACAGTTCAGGAAGGAGAATGGGGTATTCTAGCAGTTTTCATAAGTAATGGCACCTCTGATCATTTTCATAAGAAAGAGCATTTAAAAGCTGCAAGATTGCCAACTCTGTTTCTCACTCACTTCTCAACCTTTTCACTTGGTTGTAGATGTGTTCCTTGCACCACAAGATACAAACCTAGCTCCCAGCCAGAAGAGACAGGCAATAGGGAAGCTGGTCTGGATCCTTCCTCCTGGATTTCTTTCTTGGATCTTCTCCCCTCATCTGGAAAAAGTAATTGTCAGAAGAAGCGAGACCCAAGAAGGAGAATCTGAAAGATCTGGATCTATGATAGTCGCTCACTACCTCGGCTTTAGGAGATTCACAAATAAAACACTATATCCACCTGATAGCTGAAGATACACACACTAAAGAAGAGGATCTGGGTAACCTATAGACAGAGGACTCATTTTGGATCCAGATATAGCTGTACCTTCATATCTATATAACAACCAGAGCCGTTTCTTTGTATTAGACCCTACTATATATATATACATGTACCACTGGCTTATTACAGATTTACCTATTGGTTTTCCCACTTGATCCTGTCTGTCATCAGTCCTCTCCAGTCATGTCGCCTTGGCCTTGAATTCCTCATTTGATTAGTTTTCCACAAACTTGTTCTGTCCAAATCTTTTTCCTCCATTCATTTGGTCTACTTCCATGCTGTTGTATGTTCCAGATCTATGCCAATGCTGCAATGTGTCTTCCATCTCTTCAGGTTGCCAATTCTATTTGCACCCCATCTTGTATTGTTTACTCTAGAATGTCTATGGTACCGGTCTGTTCATGTTCAATGTAGAAGACTTTTTGCAGGCGTATGAGATTGGCACGCATCCCATAGCCAACTGTACAGCACAGAAATTTTGAAATAACTTGATTAGTGTCATCTATAATTATAAAGCAACGATTTATACTAGTAAAAGAATCACATCACATTATAAGTATTTGGTGCATCTTTTGATGCAATCACAAATCTTCTAGACACTTCTTGTTCTCAACTTCTATCTCACCAGTGTTGTGCATTCAATTCAATCCCTTGACAATTTTGTCATTTAATCTTGAGCTAGCATGCCAGATATAGTGAGGTGTGATTGTAGGGGAAACTGCTTTTGCCAGTATCCTGAAGTCACACAGAACACACGCCGCAACCACAGAAATGATGATATAATACTGGGAATAATCCAGGCTAATCCTCAATCTGGAAGAACCCGAGTTCCTGACCTTCACTCAAATCCAACCAGAAATTCTCAGCAATCCTCACATGTGCAACATCGGACTCATTCTCTAGATCCCCGTCCACATTCAACCCGACGGGTAACATTCCAGGAACCTTCTACTCAACCGCAGCCTCATTCCCAGGCACCTGTAGCCATTCCAACCGAACAGGTACATAGGACACAGAATAGAATGGAGCCTGTTCTTTCTGCCCAGACATATTCAGCAATCAAGCTTATAGAATCTGAAATCGTAGCCTTGTCTCAACTCCCATTGGCATCACTTGCCACACCTCTTGTTTTCACCCATAAGCCTTCAGAAAATGGTGTCTATGATTACAAGCTTCAACTTCATCCTATTCCCAACACTGGCACATACAAGCTAAACTCTGGAGTCAGGACAAATTCCAACTTTTTGGGACATGAAACCCGGGTCTGGGAGCTCCTTGGCCTGGCTCATTTCCTTCCTGCTTGCCCTCAAAAGGATCGTCTTGAGGATGGTATTTGGCAAGAAATCGACCGGTTATCAAAGGAAAAGGAGAGCCATTGGAACCAGCAAAGACTTTATGTGGATATTGGGAAAGTTGTTGTCAACACTGGTATGATGTTTTCATCTTGTGAATTCAATACACTCATTTAACAATCAAGAACCACACTTTATTTCCATTTCTCACTGGGAACCTGGTGTCTTGGTCTCCATGGTGATCACTGCAATGATGACTGAGTTATTCCATGTAACACGCCAAGGTGGTGGAATCCTTCTGGCTGGGATGCGAGACATGATTTCTACAGCTTCTGGCCAGCAACAGCCTCTCCTGAATCTTCCCAAAGATCCAAGAACTGCATATGCTCGTTTGCGTCTGAATCCAGTCACAGAAACATATGTTTGCTGCCCAAAATGTTTGACATTGACACTGTACCGCCCCTCTACTGAGAACCCAGTCACTAACCAAAATCCACACCCTCTCATTCCAGTTTGTCAGGAGAGAATGACTGATCAGAGTGATATTTGTGGAGAAAAGCTATGGAAGCGGGAAATCATCCACAACAAAGTTCATTTTACCCCAAAGCTTACCTACGTCCGCCAAATTCTGAAAGAGTGGCTGGGTCGGCTTCTTTCAAGACCTGGGATTGAAGATATTCTGGATTCATATCCCCAAGAAGCATCAAAAAGAGGCTCAGGAGGAGAGATGGATGATATATGGAGCTCCCCAGTGATTCAAAACCTGCAAGGACCAGATGGAGAACCCTTCCTCAAAGGTCCCAAAGGTGAAGGCCGCTATCTGTTCAGCCTTGCTACAGATGGATTCAACCCATTTTATAACAAGACAGCCAAACAGGTTGTGACCTGTACAGGTTTTTTTGCAGTTCTTCTCAACTTCCCACCCCATCTTCGATATCTTTTCGAGAACATGTGCCTTCTTGGTGTTGGCCCGGGGCCATCTGGCCCATCATATAGAGAGTACAACTCATTCCTCCGATTGATTGTTCAAGAGTTTCTCGAGCTTTGGAAAGGTGTCTTCTATATCCGAACTCACAACTATCGGTCAGGACGGCATACTAAAGCGATGGTTGTGCCACTGGTTTCTGATGCTCTTGCTGCTCGACTTGCTGCAGGGTTCACCGCTATCACTTCCACTGCCTTTTGTATGGAATGCGAGATCGATATGGCTCACATTGAGCAGTTTTGGAGAATTTGGGCTCACCGTGATCATGACGAGCACATGAAGAATGCACTTGCATGGAAAGCAGCTCCAACACTTGCTGCACAAGAAAGTATAGCACAAAAAACAGGTGTCCGGTACTCAGCTCTCCTGGAACTTCCATACTGGAAAGCAGTTTGTTTTGTGCTGACAGAACCCATGCATGTGCTAGATCTCAACCTCATTTCCCATCACTGCCGGGAACTCTTCCAGATTGATCTTGAACAAAATGGGGGAGATGGCTCAGAAGCCAGAGTCGCCGCCCACCTCGACCAACTGCTGAACGCATAAAACAAGTTCTTCAGGTCTTCCAACAGCATCGCAACAACCCTAATCTGTTGAATCAGGTTTTGAAAAATCCCTGGGTTAATTTTAACACTCTGTGGCACATCTGCAATGATCACAACCTCCGAATATCTGGGCAACGAAAGGATTGGTTTGTGCTTCGCATTGAGACATGGGTATGTTTTTTGCTGCTTGCAATTGGATTTTGAACCTGTATTCAATAATTTGTCCCTGCTAGATGCATGGGATCACAGATAATGAGCTCCTCAATTTGCCTGTTCCTGATCCACCCACAATTACTGTGAAGCATCAATCAATAGCAGCCAGAGCAGCCATCGAAAATCATCCCAGCTCCATAGGTGTTATAGAACCCAAAATTGAGATGTGTCAAAAGCTCAGTGATGCACTGTACCGTGGTACCAAATTCACAAGTTTAGGAGCCTATACCAAAGATGTGTATACCCACTTGTGCCTTGTGCGGAACCTTCAAACAGATGGTCAAAAAGAGGATTTGTATGACAGGTTAAATGAATCTGTATGTCATGTTTTCTTTCAGATATATGATTTTGGCCAGTTGATAGAGATGTGTAGGTCACCACAGATAAGAACTCTATTCCGGCTCACGATGCTAATGAGGAGAACAAGGGTCCAGTCCTTGGAAAAGATGTTATGAACACAATCTGGGAGGACATGCACAAAACAGTTCTCCCAAGTTGGGTTGGAACTGCTCCAAAAAACTGGGGGACAGCAACACGTGGAAAGCTTAGTGCAGACCATTGGAGAACCATTTTCACAATTCACCTTCCTATCACACTCATCTGGCTGTGGAGAAATGAAACAGGTCGAAAGAGAGCTCTACTGGACAACATGATCAACCTGCACCTTGCTCTCTTGGCAGAAAATCTCAAAGTTTCTACCCCACAACAAGCTGCAGACTATGATACTTTCATTCAGAAGTATCTTGTTGGAGCTTCAGAGCTGTTCAGAGAAAATAACATCACTCCATCTCAACACACTGCACTTCACATTGGGCCTGAGCTTCGTGAATTTGGACCTACACATGCCAGAAGTGCTCAATTTTATGAGCGCTACATTCATCTTCTCCAAAGCCAGAACACAAACCTGCAGTTTGGTAAATGCATCCTGGTCATGTTTCATGCTTGTGCTGATATTGATATCCTAGGCTCTATGGAAACCACCTTCATGAATTCAACAAGCAGAGCTGCAAATTTGAAGGCTATCATAACAGATAACAAAGAAATCCGCTCCCAAATATCACATACAATTGCGGTTTATGAACATGGCTTGAACCGGGATTTGAGAGGGAGCAGACTTGCAAATATGATCGACCCAGAGGACTCGCACTTTGACCTGGAATCCCGTTCACATTGGAATATGCTTTGTCCAGATGAAAGACAGCTCTTGCAAGATTACCTGTCCTGGATTTATGGAAATTTCAATCTTGCAGAATGGCAAGCCAGTGCCTCAATAATGGATGAGATATCTATTAGTGGAGTCCGATATGCAAAAACAGGTGTCCGAAAGCTCAACCAGGATAGTTACATCCTTTTTACATTGCCAGGAGAAGGTCCAGAACATATAGCTGCTGGCGAGATAATTAACATCTTCCAACACTGGCATACCACACCTGATGGGACAGAAACACGAGGCATATACCTTGTTATCAACCGGTTTTCAACAGATATTGCTCCAGTGATGGACATCCCAGATCCTTATAGAAGGTATCCTGCTGCACTGGGATACATCTGCAGACAGTCACATTTAGAAACCCGCATTATTGAAGCAAAACATGTGTGGGGCCATTTTGGTATGACCCCAATGATATACAATGGGCAAAACTTGATGCATGTGATACCATTGAGCCGTGTAAGCTTTACTTTTACAAATCACTGCTGTCTTATCTGAATCCTTACAGTTGAATCTGTGCAACTGGTGGTTTGGATCTAGTGATACAAACAGAGATCAAGAGCAGGAGAACGATGACAATATAGAGACTGGCATATGATAAAATACATTTCCTCAAGTTTTTGGCTGTTGTATTCTAATTCTTTCATCATGCATGCCTAGTGCATGGGCAGCAGACATTGCAATCAAGTCATTTTTCTCTTTCTCCTCATTTGCTGACTGACAAGTTCACAAATATCAGTGCCATGTTGAAATGAATTGAAATACATACTTTCATCCGAACAACCTCTTCTTTCAGAGACATATTCTCGGTGCAGACTTCACTGTAAAGTGTATTCAAAGCTTTCTATTTCTTCTGTGTCAGAGTCTCACCGAAAGACAGCAAACAGAATTTTTGCACCTCATCAATTTTGTGCTGGAGCTGTGCTCTTTTCAGAGCATCTCTGGAATTGGAAAGCTTTTGCTCAAGCAAAACAACTTTATCTTGCAGTTTTGCTCTCTCGCTTTCATAGTTGTGAACATCTAACTTCAACTGATCACCAGAGTGCTCAGTCTGTGCAAGGCGCATCTTGATTTTTGGTTAGAAGCAGTTATATTGATGTAGTTGGTCATAGATTCAAATGACCCTACCTGTGTTTCATTCAAATTGCTCTGAATTTGTTGGATTGTGGCTTCTATTTGAGCATTGCGGCTTTCTAACACTTCATAGGCTTTGTGTCTCTCCTGCTCCCTACTGCTGAGCTACTCTTGGCACTAATGGAACCGGATACTCACAGACAAGACCAATCTCTGGACATCCCATCTCTTTTGGACCTCATTGTTTTTTTGCTGCAGTTCATGCAATTCAATAGTTTGATCATTCAAATTGATCTGAATCTGTTGGTTTTGGGCTTCCATTCGAGCATTGCGGCCTTCTAACTCTTGATAGGCTTTGTGACTCTCCTGCTCCCTACTGCTGAGCTACTCTTGGCACTAATAAAACCAGATACTCACAGACAAGAGTGATCTCTGGACATCCCATTTGTTTTGCAACTCATTGTGTTTTTGCTGCAGTTCATGCAATTGACTGGTTTGATCACTCAAATTGCTCTGAATCTGTTGGTTTTGGGCTTCCATTCGAACATTGTGGCCTTCTAACTCTTGATAGGCTTTGTGACTCTCCTGCTCCCTACTGCTGAGCTACTCTTGGCACTAATAAAACCAGATACTCACAGACAAGAGTGATCTCTGGACATCCCATTTGTTTTGCAACTCATTATGTTTTTGCTGCAGTTCATGTAATTGACTGGTTTGATCATTCAAATTGCTCTGAATCTGTTGGTTTTGGGCTTGCACTTGAGCATTCTGGCCTTCTAACTCTTGATAGGTTTTGTGTCTCTCCTGCTCTCTACTGCTGAGCTATTCTCAGCACCCATGAAACAGTCTACTCACAAGCAAGACTAGTTTCTGGATATCCCATCTATTTTGCAACTCATCGTGTTTTTGCTGCAGTTGATGCAGTTGACTGGTTTTGATTATTCAAATCAATATTTGCTCAATGGTCTTCTATAGTTTGATCCACTTACTGGTAAGAGTCTGCCAGTCTCCTCTGGAGAACTGCGTGCCCAATACTGACTGTCCCTGGCTCAGCATATCCTTGTTATAATGTGATTCCAGGGCTTACAAGTGGCTACAGTGATTGTTAGCTCCTGACTTGTCTTGTCATTTTTGTTGTGTATTGTCTTTGGGTAAGTGAAAATGGGTTAATAAGCTCCATAATAACAGAGAATGCCTCTATATACGCACCATGGCCAGCTGCTCTTCCAAGATATCCAAATCCTTTTGCATTTTAGCAATAGCAGATTCTTCTGCAAAACTTGGAGCTTTTGGCCCAGTTACCAACTGGGATTGCAACTCCTCAATTTCATTGTTTTTTGTTCCTGGAGCCCATTCTGATGCTTAATATCCTGGTAAGCTCTTTCGAGCTCAGCATTCAATTTCTTGACCTGTTCAGCCAGATTCATAACTGTTTCCTGTTTTTTGCAACTTCAACTTCAAGTATCTTGTTTGCTTTCAATGTCTGATGTTGCTCTTGTTCCAAATTAGCAAATTTGGCATGAAGATCCTCATCTGCAGTTTGCAGTTGCTGTAAAGCCTAGTATACATAAGAGTCCTATCAGATCTGTACAAACTTCATCAGAGAAATTTATCACCATAATATCCTCTTCATCCTGTAGGACTTGGCCATGGTCTTGGTGGGGCTTCACAGCCTGTCTATATAATACTAGCTGATCTTGAGCATTCTTCAATTCAATGCTCCTATTGCTTGTAAACTTCTTGAAAGATTACTTCTGAGAAAAGTCCTTTACCTTTCATCGAGCTGAGTTTCAGCATTTCCCAGAGATTCCGCCAACTGTCGGCCCAAGTCCTCGGCCTTTGCAAGCATCAGTCCAGTGACCCTGTAAGCATCATCCAGTTCCTTATTTCTGCGCTGTAGCTTTTCTTGGTCCTGCTCTAGCATGAATCTGCAGATCAGAAAAAATTAGTGCTCACAATGTAATTGCAATCATGGTCAGGGGACTAACATACATTGTTTCATTATTTTCATCAATTTCTTTGTGCAACTCATTGACCTGATCTTCCCATTGACTTTTTTTGTTCATGCTGCATGTCATGTCCTTGGTGAAACTCCTTCATGGCATTTAGTTCTGTATTTGCTTCTTCCAAGTCCACCTTGATTTTTGCAGTTTCATTCCTTAGATCTGTAATATAAGATTCATAGTTGTGTCGGAGATAGTAGTAATGTTCCTCTCTGAATCATTTTCAGCACATTATGTATCAGGATATAAAGGGAAAGAGACACACGCAGTAAAATCACTTTTTAAGACTGCAGATTTTTCCCATCTACCTCCACCAACCTCAGCCATATCTTCTGAAAGAGTGTCTTCATAAACCTGGTCCAGCTTGCGAAACTGTTTCAGCCCAGCAGAGGAGTGTGTATAGGCGGTGAGAACCAAGGCATTCATGTGGACAATAGCTTGTGCAGTACTAGGGTTGATCTCTTGTTTTGCAAGAACATCAAGGTCTGGAACACAAAAGTTCACAGTAGGTTTAGAAAGATTTTTATCAAGATATAGCATCAGCTGATAGTAAAGAGAGGTCAAGTTGAGCCGTCGTTGAGCTTCTCTTGTTCTTGAGCCACCTATAGAGAGATCACTGCCTGAAACTTTGGGCTTAAAACCACTAGATAGATATTTAATTGTAGAACATGTAATCTGAATTTCTATTACACTTACACATCCAACAGGATATCAAACCAGAGAGAACCATTGCAAAGGTGCTCTGGACTGGAGATTGGCTTTTCTATGTGTTGTAGAAATTCACTGAATGCCTGAAGAGAAGCTGCAAGCTTGGAGCTCACTCTATCTGAGGTCATGATCAGGACCAAGAAGTGATCAACAGTCTTTGATAATCATAGTTGCTATTCATGATTATGTCACTGTGTACAATGCAAACAGCCATAAGTAATTAAATGGCTATTACCTGTTATGGAAGTTATTGTGTGCCTGGTACAATTACCTTTTATAGAAGGTGTTGTGACCTATTTTTACTCTATTTGGTTTCAATATCCGGGCAATATCCGGACCCCATGTGACTTACCATATATGGGGTCCGGATATAGCCCGGATATTGCCCGGATATTTAAATATCCGGGCTATATCCGGGCAATATCCGGGCCAGTTATATTGTACATTGTCCCCAGTGAATCATGTCTGCATGGATTCCAAATAAAGGTCCAAGGGGTATTTATGTCCTGAGGGTCGAGTGAGTGTTGTGGGCCAGGGAATAACCTGATCAAGGACAGGTTATTCCCAAAAAGAATGTGGTAGAATCCGAAAAAGGATATCTGCGATGCTGACTCAGGGTGATTCATGACATATGACGATGGCTGAGGCGTACTGGAGGAATGGAGGGAAGGCAGCAGCAAAGGATGCAGCCATGAATGAAACGAGGACAACCCAGGCAGAGGATTGTCGAAGCCATGGGAAAGGAACTGAGGCATCCAGAAGTGGAGTCCAAGCAGAGTTTCCAGAGTAGGAAGGAGATCCCGGAGTTCCAGTGATAAGCCAGTAATTGGGCCATGGTTAGATACACGTAATTTTGCGTGTTTCTGATCGTGCTTTTACTGAAACTGTTGTTTCTATGCAACAGTACTGGTTCCTGGTAGCTGTTGGGCGAACCACAGAGAAACGGGTGGACGTTCTAAGGAATTAGAACGTCCATTGGCTAGTCTTGCCCTGAAAACTGTAAGGGAAACGTGCAGCCAAATAATAAGTCAAGGAACTTCTTTTGACTTGTTTCTAACATCCACTTAAGCAACGGAAACGGGTCAAGGGAACGGGAGTTGGCAATGTGTTGTGTTGTGTTGAGACGCTAGGGGAGACGCGCTTGGTCACGAGTGTTTCGGTTGCCAGAGTTGCCAGTTTCCATCGAATGCAGATACACCGAAACAGGTGGTCGGCTATTCTGGGGATCCGGATCACAACTCTAAAGGTGTTCTAAGGTTCTTCTCAAAACCCTTTCTGGGAAACCCTAGAGAAACGGTATCTACCGAGACTACAAAGGATTATTATGAAGTTCCGTGCTTGGAACCAAGGGGAGACTTGAGTGAAGCAGAAGAAACAGGTCGAACGAGATGCAGTGCCGATTCTATCAGTGATCGACACACCCTCTGAATAATACAGGGGTGCTGTGCTGACGGGTTCCTGCCTCGTAATTGGCAAGGGAACATGGTGTGCTCGCAGTTGGGAACCAATGGGAGGCGACGCTCAGAAAACAACCGACGGAAATGCGGTTAAGAGGCGGATAAACGGACTTTGACTCATTGGGATTGTGTTTTGGGCTTTGTAACAGTGTCTTGGTGGTTGTAAAGTATCCGAGGGTGTTTCTACAATGGACACAGCATCTTCCCCCGAACTAGTAGGCTATACGCTTGCGCATTGGGTTGATCGGATCCTCAGCGAACACACTCTTATAGAGTAGCACTATTAGTCGAAATCTTAATTGTTTCTGAATCATATATATTCTGGAAACGCACTTGGGCTTTGCCTGGAAACTGTCTGAACTCTGAGAATCTGTTGGAACTGGGACTCTGTTGAAAGAAATGTTCTTGTGTTGTTGTTTGAGGAGCGGGTTTCAGAAAGTACCGTCTAGGGAAAACTTTGGAACATGACTGCTGTGCACTGCTCAGAAAGTACCTCTTTAGGGAAAGCTCTGGAACGCTCTGGCCTATAAACTAGGGGCCTTACTTGAGTCTACGGGACTACTTTAACTTGTTTCTCTGTCGCTTGGACACACACACACACACACGCTGCGAAGCTATAAATCTACTTTGTTTGGAACAATGTTTCCACTGTGTCTAGAAACACGTTCTACGCAGTTTGCCTCTACTGTCTCTTGAGATACGAAACTCTCCCTACAACCTTTACAAGGCCCTGTACTAGGGGCTGTAACTCATCGGGATCTTTGGAAACGTGCATATATTGCCATTTGATTTGTTTGTTGGTTGTTAGAACAGTCTCTGGACTGTTTCGTGCTGCTCTCGAGTCAAGTGGGGGTATTTGTGTGTTCTTATATAGGTTCTGAGCACATCAATCACCGGAGTGAACCGAATGGAAAGGAAGTGGGTTAATTGTATCGATCAACCAGGGGATGCAGGAACTTGTCGGACATTTAGTGGAAGGATGGCTGAAGCCGAGACAGCCAAGGTGTCAAGGTGGACAAGGTTCGGAGATGAGGGAAAGCCTGGAGGATGACCTGGAAGAGACGAGGAACCCGGAGGCATAGTGGAATAGTCATCCGAAAGGGTGACAGCCATGGAGAAGAGAGCCGGAGGGAATGGCTTGGAGTCTGGAGCGGAGCACAACCACAATTGCTTAGAATGCGACTGGAGGAATATCGGAGGGTACCGGAGAATTTCCAGAGGGAGGTCAGGAGCAACCAAGAACACAAAGGAATAAAAGGAAAGGGGGGAAAACACTCAGTAATCCTTCATTGCGTAAAAACTCCTGTGGCCGGCGTCGGATCGTGGAGGAGTATCATCAATGACGATGCAGTCTAGACTGGAGCCAAGGATCGAGTGAGGGACCAGAGGCGGAACGGAGGGTAGCCTTGGAGGAGTAGTGGTGAAGGGCCGAGTTGGAATGGAAATGAAATGCCTAATAGGGTTGTAGGTGGGTGAGTCGGCACAAATATAAACAGATCGCGGCAACGGCATGTGTAAATGGGCTCAGATATGCACCTGAATGAATTTGTAACATGTTGGAAACTCAAGCCGAAATCTATAACATTCACGGGTTGGTGTACATGGCAACTATGTGTTTCCTGCAGTACAGACAAATATCGCACCTTGTTGTATCCATTCCAGACTCTGTCCCACCTCCGGACCAACTCCATGATCTCTGGACCTCTGGTGCCAGAGTTGGCTCCGGACTTCGGAACTCCCGCTCTGCCTTTGGACCTTTTAGGTTTTTACGCAATGAAGGATTACTGAGTGTTTCCCGTTTATCTGCCTAAGCGCGAACCTGTACTATGTTCTATTGTATTATATGATACCCATCACCTCGACTTCTTATAAGTCTTCTTATTATTGTTTAGCTTCTTTCCCCTTCAGTAATAACAATTAGGATAATTGTATAAAAGACTTCTAGTATGCTACTGTACTTCAGTTTGATAATTAATGTTGCTTGACTTCTTTTTGCGCTTGAGTCGATCTCCAGCATTCCTCTGAACCTCCTCCCGCCTTTTGGTTGTTTAGCCAGTCTTCATTGGAACACTCTGCACCTCAGTAGTGTTGCGGTAAACTAGATTGTTCTATGAACCTTCTTCTGGAACTCCGAAAACAACTCCGAACTCCGACCCCAGACTTCCCAGATCATCCCCCGGGACTTCTTTCCGTCAATTTGGCATTTAACACAACTCCAGTTGAGGTCAATTCCTGTATGTTGGTGTTTAATGTCTGCTGTACATAGCTAACAGTTCTTTAGCCAAGACATCTGATCTCGCAAAGCCAATGGGAAAGTTGGGATTCTATATATTGATCCCAAAGATGCTGTTGCTGCACTCACGGGAATGCATCCTATCTCAAAGTTGCCCAAATGTGCACTGTGGATATGTTGCACTTGCCAATGCTGGTATAATATTCGAGCTTGAGTATCTTTCCATCTTGTACTTTTCGGGTCTCCACTTCCATGGTGGAAGTGCACTGACACGCCTGCCGACCGTCCAAACACAAGCTAAAACTCAACAGGTGAGCTCTCGCTGAAGGAAGGAAAGGGAGTAGTAAAAATATGCAAGTGTTTCAACTTGCAAAGGAACCGTAAAGGGCAAACGGTGGCTGATGGGAACAAAGTGGTAGGCGAATAAACTGAGGCGAAGTGTGGGCGGAGTTGGGAGCGAAAGTGGGAGCAAGAGTGGAGGCGAGAGCGTGAGTGCGAGCAACTAAATTGCACAAAGTGGGGCAAGGTAAAAGTAATTTATTGTGAAAAAGTCTATGTCTTTTATACAGGATGAAAAGTAAGTAAATAGAGGTAAGGAAATATAGGACTCAGCAGGTGTGCCAAAGCAATAGATTAAGGTAACAAATACAGTAGAGAGAAAAGCAGGGATGGTGGCGAGATGCCTGAAAGCAGGGAAGCCAGATACTGGGAATCCAGGGAAGGTGGTAACTGGATGTACAAGAGAGATACATTGATAAAAAAAGCAGAAGCTTTGCAAGGAAGGAAACCCAGGGAAGGCAGTAGTGAAGTAGACAACCAGAGCAGATGCTATCGCGGTGAGGGGATGATATGTCAGGTTGGATGGTGAATTGATATGTCAGGGGCGGTGAGGTGATGTCTGGGAATGGTAACAAATCAAGAGATCTAGTAGCGGGGGAATTGGGTTGTCGGGCGATGTGAATGCATAGGGTGAGAGCAGTGTGTGATTTGGGGGATACAGGATAGGTGAATGAAATGGCGGTGGAAGTAAATATGTGTGTCCAGCAAATCAACCGTTTGACGTGATTGACAAGTGACAGATTGTGATCGTGATCCGTAGTTTACATGCTTAGCGCGCAACCATGCGCGTGTGATAAGGACTGCGGTGTCGGTATCGAAAGATATGTGATTCGAATTCGACTACGTTCGTCCTCTAGAGGGGAAGGTATAGTTGAATGATAGAGTGGAAGGTCGGTGCACGAATCGGCCTGTATGAGCGGTGTGTATGTATATGTGGTGTGTGTATGTGTGAAACAGTTATTTGTGGAGACGTTCATCTCCTAGGTGTAGACGGGTGTGGCGGACCTATGTCAGTGAAAACGGTAGAGAAGATGGTAGATCACTAGACATGGTTCTCGTACGAGTGTACTGGAACCCTAAATGTGTTGCCCTGTCTGCTTCCTTGTGTGCTCTTCCCCTTAGAACCAGTGCTGGAGATGCAAGTATGTCACACAGATGATGGCATCAACGTTGTTCGGTCAACGGCAAGACAGTTGTTCTCGTTGGCTATAGACAGTGATTTGTATGTGATGGCTTCTCTCCAGGCCTGTTTTCTACAGAGCGAGGCTCGCGGAGAACGATGATCCTAATTGAGGAAGCCTGGGATTGTGACACCGGGTCCGGTGAGGAGGGACCTGCTAATGGAGGGTGGTGGGGGAAGACACGAGAATGAGCGAATGTGAGAGGTGTGG